>CM038722.1:22464606-22569606 GCA_021613375.1 Megaleporinus macrocephalus
TGCTCTCTGTAATAGTGTTCTATATAGTGCTCTCTGTAATAGTGTACTATATAGTGCTCTCTGTAATAGTGTTCTATATAGTGCTCCTTGTAATAGTGGTCAATATAGTGCTCTCTGTAATAGTGCTCTCTGTAATAGTGGTCTATATAGTGCTCTCTGTAATAGTGGTCTATATAGTGCTCTCTGTAATAGTGGTCTATATAGTGCTCTCTGTAATAGTGTACTATATAGTGCTCTCTGTAATAGTGTTCTATAAAGTGCTCTCTGTAATAGTGTACTATATAGTGCTCTCTGTAATAGTGGTCTATATAGTGCTCTCTGTAATAGTGGTCTATATAGTGCTGTCTGTAATAGTGTTCTATATAGTGCTCCCTGTAATAGTGTTCTATATAGTGCTCCCTCTAATAGTGGTCTATATAGTGCTCCCTTTAATAGTGTTCTATATAGTGCTCCCTCTAATAGTGGTCTATATAGTGCTCCCTGTAATAGTGGTCAATATAGTGCTCCCTCTAATAGTGGTCTAAATAGTGCTCTCTGTAATAGTGTACTATGTAGTGCTCTCTGTAATAGTGTTCTATATAGTGCTCCCTGTAATAGTGGTCAATATAGTGCTCCCCGTAATAGTGTACTATGTAGTGCTCTCTGTAATAGTGTTCTATATAGTGCTCTCTGTAATAGTGTTCTATATAGTGCTCCCTGTAATAGTGTTCTATATAGTGCTCCCTCTAATAGTGGTCTATATAGTGCTCCCTGTAATAGTGGTCTATATAGTGCTCCCTGTAATAGTGGTCTATATAGTGCTCCCTTTAATAGTGTTCTATATAGTGCTCCCTCTAATAGTGGTCTATATAGTGCTCCCTTTAATAGTGTTCTATATAGTGCTCCCTGTAATAGTGGTCTAAATAGTGCTCTCTGTAATAGTGTACTATGTAGTGCTCTCTGTAATAGTGTTCTATATAGTGCTCTCTGTAATAGTGGTCTATATAGTGCTCCCTGTAATAGTGGTCTATATAGTGCTCTCTGTAATAGTGGTCTATATAGTGCTCTCTGTAATAGTGGTATATATATAGTACTCCCTGTAATAGTGGTCTATATAGTGCTCTCTGTAATAGTGGTCTATATAGTGCTCTCTGTAATAGTGTTCTATATAGTGCTCTCTGTAATAGTGTTCTATATAGTGCTACCTCTAATAGTGTTCTATATAGTGCTCCTTATAGCTGTGTTCTATACAGTGCTCCATCTAGCTGTGTTCTATATAGTGCTCCATATAGCTGTGTTCTATATAGTGCTCCATATAGCTGTGTTCTATATAGTGCTCCATCTAGCTGTGTTCTATATAGTGCTCCATATAGCTGTGTTCTATATAGTGCTCCATCTAGCTGTGTTTTATATAGTGCTTTTTATAGCTGTGTTCTATATAGTGCTTTTTATAGCTGTGTTCTATATAGTGCTCCATCTAGCTGTGTTTTATATAGTGCTTTTTATAGCTGTGTTCTATATAGTGCTCCATCTAGCTGTGTTCTAGGTAGGGCTTTATATAGCTGTGTTCTATATAGTGCTCCATATAGCTCTCTTCTATATAGTGCTCCATCTAGCTGTGTTTTATATAGTGCTCCATCTAGCTGTGTTCTATATAGTGCTCCATCTAGCTGTGTTTTATATAGTGCTTTTTATAGCTGTTTTCTATATAGTGCTCTATATAGCTGTGTTTTACATAATGTTCTACATAGTTGTGTTCTATATAGTGCTCCATATAGCTGTGTTCTATATAATGGTCCATATAGCTGTGTTTTATATAATGCTCTACATAGCTGTGTTCTATATAATGCTCCTTATAGCTGTGTTCTATATAGTGCTCCTTATAGCTGTGTTCTATATAGTGCTCCTTATAGCTGTGTTCTATATAGTGCTCCATATAGCTCTCTTCTATATAGTGCTCCATATAGCTGTGTTCTATATAGTGCTCCTTATAGCTGTGTTCTATATAGTGCTCCTTATAGCTCATGTTCTATATAGTGCTCCTTATAGCTGTGTTCTATATAGTGCTCCTAATAGCTGTGTTCTATATAGTGCTCCTTATAATTGTGTTTTATATAATGCTCCTTATAGCTCATGCTCTATATAGTGCTCCTTATAGCTGTGTTCTATATAGTGCTCCATATAGCTGTGTTCTATATAGTGCTCCTTATAGCTGTGTTCTATATAGTGCTCCTTATAGCTCATGTTCTATATAGTGCTCCTTATAGCTGTGTTCTATATAGTGCTCCTTATAGCTGTGTTCTATATAGTGCTCCTTATAGCTCATGTTCTATATAGTGCTCCTTATAGCTGTGTTCTATATAGTGCTCCTTATAGCTGTGTTCTATATAGTGCTCCTTATAGTTGTGTTTTATATAATGCTCCTTATAGCTCATGTTCTATATAGTGCTCCTTATAGCTGTGTTCTACATAGTGCTCCATCTAGCTGTGTTCTATATAGTGCTCCATATTGCTGTGTTTTATATAGTGCTTTATATAGCCGTGTTCTATATAGTGCTCCATCTAGCTGTGTTCTATATAGTGCTCCATCTAGCTGTGTTCTATATAGTGCTCCATCTAGCTGTGTTCTATATAGTGCTCCATATTGCTGTGTTTTATATAGTGCTTTATATAGCTGTGTTCTATATAGTGCTCCATATTGCTGTGTTTTATATAGTGCTTTATATAGCTGTGTTCTATATAGTGCTCCATTTAGCTGTGTTCTATATAGTGCTCCATATTGCTGTGTTTTATATAGTGCTTTATATAGCTGTGTTCTATATAGTGCTCCATCTAGCTGTGTTCTATATTGTGCTCCTTATAGCTCATGTTCTATATAGTGCGCCATCTAGCTGTGTTCTTATATAGTGTTCCATACAGTTGTGTTCTATATAGTGCTCCATATAGCTTTGTTTTATATAATGCTCTGTATAGCTGTGTTTTATATAATGCTCTGTATATCTGTGTTTTATATAGTGCTTTATATAGCTGTGTTCTATATAGTGCTCCATCTAGCTGTGTTCTATATAATGTTCTATATAGCTGTGTTCTATATAGTGCTCCATATAGCTGTGTTCTATATAGTGCTCCATATAGCTGTGTTTTATGTAATGCTTTATAAAGCTGTGTTCTATATAATGTTCTACATAGTTGTGTTTTATATAGTGCTTTATATAGTAGTGTTATTTGTAGTGCTCCCTGTAATAAGGTTCTATGAAGTGCTCCCTTAGGGGGACCATTTGAAATACAGCTCTGCTATCATGGGTTTTCCTCTGTGCGCTGAATCCGTCCTCCTCAAAGTTAGAAGCGGCGTGACACCAAAGCAGACATTTTCTGCAGCAGTTTCTTTTTGGGGGGGGATACAGGAAAGAGGACAACTTCTTTAAGATGCTGAATGAACTATGACTGTCACACTGACGTTTTCCTCATGCTTAAACTGCTGGGTGCGTGACTGTGCACGCAAACCGTCTGTGAATTTGTTAGAGTGTGTGTTTGTGTGTGTGTGTGTGTGTGTGTGTGTGTGTAAGCAGGCTAGAGACAACCTGTTCTCTCTGATCGATGTAGTGTGTGCTCGTGTCAGTGGGAGAGATGAACTGATAGACATGAAGGTCATTATCCTGAACTGGGCTCATCCAAGCAGCTTTAACAACATTGACCAACCAATTAGGGGGGATTTAGGTTAGCGCGCGCGTGAGTGTGTGTTTGTGTGCGTCTGCATCACCTGTGGCGATGGTTTATCAGTTTATTAATGTGCACCTGTTCGCACCTCTATAACAATTAGAGGAAAAGCTGGCTGTGTTCCTTGTTGTGCTGAAAGAAGCATGACCAGCTCTCACTATGTCTTCGACAACGGATTATCCTAATGACTTATTAAGCCACAATGTGTTGCGGAGGGTTTGGCTAATAATGCTGCCAGTTTTAACCTGGGTACTGGAACGACACACCTCTCATCATGGTTATTAATGTACAAGAGCAAGTTAAATGAACTGAAGCCTTACTTTGACTTTTTTTCACCCAAAAACTATTAAGATTTCAGGATTAAATAGTAAAAGACAAACAATTCTTGTTTATTATATTTTTCCAAACCTTTAAACTCGGGTCATGTGTCGTTTACACTTAACCTGGTTGTATTTCTCTTGAAACTGAATATGTGGTAGTCTTGCATAACACGTTAATATTCAAATGCTCTAGAATATTCTGCAAGTGTTATGATAAACAGCAGTCTGTCAAGTTTGTTCCAATATTTGCTTTTATATTCTACCTCTCATAACTTGTTCATAGTATTTAACATGGCATCATATTTGGCCCATATCAAACAAACCTGGTTATCTTATTAGCTCAGATATAATAGAAGGTGTTGAGCGTGTGCTAAAGGAACTGGCCATTGTGCTGAAGGAACTGGAACTGGCCATTGGCTTTCATATTTGCTTTTATATTCTACCTCTCATAACTTGTTCATAGTATTTAACATGGCATCATATTTGGGCCATATCAAACAAACCTGGTTATCTTATAATCTCAGATATAATAGAAGCTGTTGAGCCTGTGCTAAAGGAACTGGCCATTGGCTTTCACTATAAGTGTGGTTGGAATGATTGAGATTCTTTTCTTTTCTGTTCTGGGAAGAATAGTTGCAATGACAGGCACCGATAATCTAAATGACCAGTTAGACTGAAAAACACTATGTGCTTATTTTCATTGTTTTTCAGTAATTGTCCTGCTCCGAGTGTCCATCTCTCCTTGTCAGTAGGCTTCAACTTGCTACCACTGTTCTTCCTTCCTGAGGCAGTTTTTCCTCGTTTGGCATCAGCCCTCATGAGTTTTGACACTGTTCTTCTGGACATGGCTCACATATCTTGACACGAGCTCACATATTAAAGTGCTGATTTAGTATGTGTTTCTTTATCGCTTGAACATGAGTAGTCATTTATAGTACAGATAATCTGTGGAGCACATAGCTTTAACTGTGATTTAGATTATTCTATATGACTATAGAGTTCTTTACCATTAGCTTGCCTACAGTCTGTCATTATACAGTGTCTACACTGTACCAGAGTCTGTTGTATATACAATTTTGCTTTCCCGCCAAGGCAGCCCATGTCACAGCCCAAGGTTAGAATGACTCATTCACATTTTTTAATACTCTTGAGATTCAATATTACGATATTGTTCAAGAATTTGAATGATGTTTAAGCTTTAATACCTTGAATGCACCAGTGTCTCTGGGCTAAAAGAATTTCTTAACCCATATGAACACAGTATTTAAGTTAGTTATCTAAACCATTAATGGCGATCATCATATTCTTTCGTGTAGTTAATCTCGAGACTGCTTTAAACTAACTGCACTGTTTCTAATGTTAGCTTGTTTATTTTCCAGTTCATTCCACACTACACACGCGCTAAAAGGTTCATTAGTGAACAAAAGGTAGGCTGGCAAAGGTGATACTGAAAACTGGGCCCAGGCGTTACATCTGCTTCAACACTAGTGCACACACAATCAGAACACACTGTTTGCGTACTCTACGTCAACATGCTGTACCCACACACACATGCGCTGATTGTTGCAACTCAGGCTGGAGGAGCAGGTTTTTGGGTGAAGGATCTTTTCCTCCCTTCGGGGCTTGGTGATGGCCTGCTTCTGCCTCCACCAATCGCGTGCAAGCGTGGGATCACCCCCCTGCCCATTGGTCATGGGTAATTAATTAGCAAGCTGTTCCTCGTTAAGGCCAAATGAAGATCAACACATGGATACCATGAGACAACGGGCTTGTCCCCAATGGCCCACTCGCACACTACTTAGGGTGAGAACAAAACTAGATGTTCCCTCGATTGAGCCTCGGAGATGAACGCTGGGCGATATGCTGTCTATAGAGGAATCGGTGGCATACTGGTGTATTCATTTTAGTTTTGCTGGTGCTGATGGATAACATTGAGCATTGTATTCATTATAATGTTCTATTCCATTCGTGGTTGCTCTCTAGCGACGGGACTGGAACCAGATTGGTACTGGCTTCAAATTTTATTACAAAAAGCATATCAACATTGCATGGATGTTTGAGTATGAGCAGAATTTCAAACCGATATTTGATGACATATTTATTGTTATTTATTGAGTGTTTCCCACACGGTAACTACAATTTGATTGTGTGCCCAGGTATATGGACACCTGCCCAAGTTTATTTCAACCCATTTCAAAATGTTTAACATTTTATTCTCTTATTCTGTTTGGAGAAGCTGTGGGATTGAACTCCAACGTGGCTCCCACAAGAATGCAACTTGAGTCAGCTTGGGTAGTAAAGGAGAACAGAAGAGAAGAACCAGAATAAAGAAATAGCCACGTCTTTCCTTGCTTTTCGTTGTATTTCATTCACTCTGCTGGTTGGGCTGGTATGAGCAGCTTTGTAATTATGACTTAACTGCTTGTACGTTTGTCAGTAGAGCACTTGTGTAAAGCTAGATGTTTGTGTAATGTATGTAATAATACTTGTCTATGACTTGTAACTGGCAAAGTTTAGTTAAGATTTGCTTCTTCTGTTGTTTTTTCATTAGACTTAAATCTTACTATAGTCAGCAGTCAGACGGTAAAGGTAGATTTTTATATTATTATTTAATAATGGTGTGCATCTTTGTTTTTTAAAAGGTTTGTCTTTATTCCATTCCACCAGTTTTGCTGGTGAAACTGACCTGAGAAACTCATTGTAAGATAATTGGAAGCTTGTCTGTATAAATATACAGTGCTTTGTAAAGGTTTTAGACACTGAGGACATTATTATATTTTAAAAACAAATTTTTCCCAGACAGGAAGCTTTTATTTGCTCACTTTATGTCACTTTTTAAAATATTCAATTAGTATTAATTGAGTAAGTAATGCTTTTACATATATCATTGTGTTTATTTAATCATTTTCCAAGCTTCTCCTTGTGGAAACAACCCAGTATTATTAACAGTTCTCATCTAATACCTGCTTTGACTGCTCAGTACTTCATTAAGCTAAATCAAGATTACTGCTGAAGGAACTGAATACATTCATACAATGTCTGGAACGTTCAGGAGAAATCTGGAACTAAACGTTGTTCTTCAAACTGGAGCTCAGATATGATCTACTTCTTTCAGAATAAGATATTAATGCTACTGTGTATTGAATTTATATATGTTTACAGCTGTTCTAATAACGTGAGCTTTACTTACTGGTAAACGTTTTGCTAAGATAAAGGTTTTTAAACAATGAGCTCAGGTGCCTAAAGCTTTTCCACAGTAGTGAACACAAATAGGCTAGAATGTCCCATTCACACAGGCATTGTGGGGGTTATTGTACTTTCCCTGTAAGGAAAATTCAGGTAGCTTTATTCCTCTGTCAGTTTCCATGATATGCTCAGAAAAGTGCTTTGTGACATAATTTAACACAATAATCATAAAGCATCATCATATTGCCCACCCCAGTATGTGTAACACCATTCATATCAATATGGACATGTACATAAAAAAAACAAAATCAGATATCAGCATTAGCCCACAACTCTTATTTCAGTTCATCACTAGTTGCATAATTTCATCATTGAATAAGTCTCAGACTAGTAACTAAATAATTGCAATTAATAATTTAATTGTCCGTTGCACGCAACCATTAATGCACAAGCCAAACGTGGCCAAATTAGCTGATTAGGTATCTTGCTTGCTGGCTGTGTTTGATTATTGGCTAATATTCACTGTACAGTCAAAGTGACAGACTACACTGTTGTGGCTACACAGTTAATACACCAACATTACTCAGTGCTGCCCTCTACATGTGCAGGAAGTGTATTTCAGCCATTTCCAGCGAATTATATTATTATTTATGATGGTGTGCATCTTTGTTTTTTAAAAGGTTTGTTTTTATTCCATTCCACCGGTTTTGATGGTAAAACTGACCTGAGAAACTCATTGTAAGATAATTGGGAAGCTTGTCTGTATAAATATACAGTGCTTTGTAAAGGTTTTAGACACTTGAGGACATTATTATATTTTAAAAACAAATTTTTCCCAGACAGGAAACTTTTATTTGCTCAACAAATCACTTTATCACTTTTTAAAATATTCAATTAGTATTAATAGAGTTAGTAGTGCTTTTACATACGTCAGTGTGTTTATTTAACCCTTTCCAAACTTCTCCTTGTGGAAACAACTGTTGTAGCTACACAGCTAATACACCAACATTACTCAGTGCTGCCCTCTACATGTGTCAGCATCATCTCAGTACATTTTACTGTTTTCTTATGTTTCAGTTTATAAGCGCAGCACACTCTGAAAACTCACTTAACACTTATCCAACAAATGTGAGTAGTATTAAGTAATTACGGTCTTCCCAGGTCATTGCAGTTATGTGATTATGTGATCATTTATTGTTGCTATCCAAAGAAAACCGTGTATCTCAATTTTTGGTTTTCTAGATCACATGAACGCAGCAGCTGCTGTTCACATTGTGTGCAAACTCCACAATGGATGGACCAATGGACGTGCTCCAGAATAACTTGGAAACCTGGTTCCATTCACTTTCATTGGAATTAAAGTTTTGCTCTCTCCTATAAAGTTGCCATTTTCAAGGTACTTGTTTTTCTTGGGCCGGTGACGACGTTATGTGACAGCCCTACACACTACTCTAGGTTTCTGTTTTCAAAGTCCTGATCTTGTCAGATTCACATGTTTGGCCATGTTTGTTTGAAGTGGCCATCTTGAGGTTTAAGACATCATTGGAAGAAAGTCTGAAAAGCTGGCAGGAAGAAAAGTGCACAAGGCACTGAACGCAGTCTCAGTCTCTCAAAAGTCTTCCAGCACATGTGTTAAAGAATTCTTAATCCATTTGGATTCTTTGTGTTGACTGATTAGCTTTGCATGTAATCATTGCTCATAAAGAGACATAGCTTTGGCTAAACAGGTCTGTAACTGTTGGGGGGGCTTGTTATTTTTCATCAGCCCAAAACGTAGAACACTGAGCTGCTTGTTTGTTTGTTTGCACAGTTTCAGTCAAATCAAGTTTGAAACTGTCCTGTCAATATGCTGCTTGTTGTCTATTGAGAGTCTCATTCATTTAATGATCGAAACTAGGCACCTGGGTGCGTCTCTTTAGAGTAAAGCAGGGTTGAGTTGGGGGGGTGAGGTAGAGTTTATTCTGTGCTGAAACGACAGGGCTTTTGTTCTGACGTTGTTTATAGATTCTGTTTGGGGTTTTATGAGTTTTGGGGGTTAATTTGCTGTAGAAAATCAAATCCAATCTTCACATCAGAACCATAAATCACACTGAACTTGACAATGCGCACCGCGGAGGGTTTATTGTTCGTGCACTTAGTTTTGCTGTTTTCCTGCCCTTCACTCGTTCAGGTGGTGTTTTTGTTTTTCCTTTGTTCTCCCTTTTTTATTTCGCAGAATCTTCTCTGTGATACTGCTCTCTCTGGCAGAGCTCCATTACCCCTCGTAAAGACTCTGAGTGAATGGCCAACACCTGATGCCCACACATAGCTTCATTCAGCTCAGAGAGAAAGAGGTGTGTGTGTGTAAAAGAGGGATTTTTAAATATAAATAGATTCAAGAATACTACGATTGCTCATGAAAACGAGAAATAGTGATACAAATATCCTTCTCTGTCTTTGTCTTCAAACACCTAAGAACTTTTCCATTACAAGTGTGATACTTCATCAGCAGTACATGACATTCTGCTTGGTGTGCAGAAAACAGCAAAACAACAGAAGCCGACAGGAACAGACATCATGCAGGTACAAACGCCACACAGACGTCTTCTGTAGCCACAGTGTTTGAAATGATGAACAAATTCAGTGGCAGTGATTAAAAAACGAGGGTGCCAAGTAGGGGTGTAAGAAAATATCAAAATATAGAATATTGCGATATTATGTTTAGTGATACTGTATCGATTCTCAAAAACACAGTTTTGATTATTAGTTTAACAGTTTATATACACAGATTCCTGGCAGACAGTGAATCATTGTGTGTTGTTTTTAAACCTCTGACCACTAGATGGCAGTGTTGTAATCCATTTTCAGCTCCACTCCAACATTAACAAGCAGCACAAGGGCGCAATACTATTTTCAGCATTGATAAACCTGTTCATACAGTGGTGTGTTTTAATAGTAGGATTTTAAAACTCTGAATATATTTCTTTGCTTCCAATATTGCAGTATATCGCAATACATTGAGTCGTGACCATTCTTTTACGATACGTATCGTATCGCCAGGTTCTTGCCAATACACAGCTCTAGTGCCAAGGTGCAAGGCTACACTGTAGGCTATACATTCTGTAATAATGTTAGTAAGTTTGGTTTATGTGAACTATTTTTATTGATCTTGTTGAGGTTTATTGTTAGTTTTCAGCTGACTGGATTCTGGATTTTTTGAGTTTCAGTCCAAAAAAAAAAAAAAGTTTTTTTTCACTCCTGCACGCAATTGGACTAATTTCTCCAACTCTGCACGTGTGTGCATGTGCGTGCATGTTTGTGTATCTGTGTAATTGAGCTTATTTTGCAAGCAAAGAAAAATACCAGTTAAATCTTCCTCTCCCGCTCTGACAGTCTTGCTGTGTTTGGATGCGTATTAGCGTGTATGTGTGTGTGTGTGTGTGTATGTGTGTGTGTGTGTGTGTGAGTGTGTGTGTGCAGCAGAGGGAATTATTTGGTGATGGAGAGAGGCAGGCGGCATACCTCCATAGTGTCAAACTGGATTACCAGACAAGCGCAATCCCCCTCGCGCAATGCACCACTTCAAAACGCTGTGTGTGAGGACGTGTGTGAGTGTGTATTTGTGGTGGTGCGTGTGCATAAGTGTGTGTACGCCTCCTTCCGTGTATTTCCTGTCCTACAAAATGTTACAAACCTCACTCACCACTTAGCACTGATAATCCAGTTATATGTTTTTTTCTTGTTTGTGTTTTTTTTTTTTTTTTTTTTGCTACTGAATTGAATCAGCACTTCTGAATTCATTTCGTATAAATGCATCAATAAATGTTAATTGTGTTTCGGGTTGTTATCAGAGGGTTTCCTCCCAAGCCGAAGCGGAGCTAATTTGGGGATGGGATAAAACCTGCAAAGGGTTTTTTGTACAAACATTTTGTTTAATGCATAATTTATTGCCTTGCCAGGGAAAAAAACTGAGCTCAAGGATTGCGAGAGAAAGTAATGAAAGAAACACAGATAGGTGTGCAAGCAGGCGCGCACGCACGCGCTTTTTTATAAACACCCCTCCCCTCATACATACTGATATGACATATGTGACCGGTATATCAATTTGATGTCCCACAGATTTACAGTGCAAGGACACAAGTAATATTTTTTATGATTTAAAATACATCCAGTGCATATATTCACTTAATAACATGAAAAAATATGAACAAAAAATGTATATGATGCATAAAAATATGTAACCTTTACAACCTTTACATAAGATTACAGCAATAATAAACCAGTCCAGGCTCTGCATTATATTAATTCTGCAAAAATAAGAATGTGGAAGCTGCACCTGGTGTCTTTCTGAAAGAGATAGCCGCTGGGAAGATCTCACACAACTGGTAGCAGTCATAATGAAGATGACAGAGATTCCTCAAGTTCCTTAAGTTCCAACATTATTAAACAACAGTCAAATTGAAGAAGCTTAAAGGAGCATTTTGTAATTTATATAATAAAACCTGTCAAATTCTTTTTCCACACAGTGCAGGGAATAATATCACCACACAGTCCTTCCTCCTCCCCCTTCATTTAGTAAAAATATTCAGCATTGAACTCTTATCACCTTATCTCCAGCAGTGGAAAGCAATGTTAGCCATTAAGGTAGTGATATTTCCACATCCTCTCATGTTGGACTGATTCAGCTCAGTGCTACCTCTTGAGGTACAAGTTGGTATTACGAGACAGGGCAGGCCAGGACTGGCTTAGCTCTGCAACACAATACATAAATGTCTTTCACACACAGTCAAAACTGTTGATACTTTACATTGTGTTAATAATTTTAGTTCATTTCGAAACTAAAAATCTTAAATACCCTACATACTAGTCAGTACAACTGGATGAATCATTTGCAGTTAGACAGTTTTTATGGAACCACAGTTAATTACCCCCGGACAGATGCACCATGTATATTTCTCCTAGACCTGTGGTCTTGAGCACTGACCACACTTTGCCACACCTGTTTTAGTTAATTAATCATTCCAACTTCCCAGATTTGCTGGAGCAGATGTATTAGAGTTCAGGAAGGGGTGGGGCAGCTTATTGGATACGAGTTGGAACTAAACTTTGCAAAAAATAAAAAATAAAGCAGAAGTGCACGTCTGAATGTTGCATGAGCACCTAGACAAATCAGAGTCGCTGTGGAACAGTGTGTTCTAGTCAGACCAAACAAAAATAGAACTCTTTGGCAATAATTCAGCTCATCAACTTGTCTGCATGTATGAATACAAGAACACCATAGTTACTGAAGCAATAATCAATAGAGCGATGTGTCATATCATGCTACAATAGAACAGAGTAATAACATTATTACTTTTTCATGTCTGAATACTTTTTTCTTTATTGCTTTATCACTTTATCTTTGTTTATGCTTATAAATACATACTTTGTGCTGAATCAAAAGACATAATGCATGTGATTTTGGTGTATTTGTTTCGCGTCCCTGTATCAGCAAAAATATTGTTAATAATTTGGGACTTCTTTTAATGATTCAGATTCTCAGTCTACTCATAATAGGCTAATGTCCCACCACTCTGAGCCCAACGTACCTCACCACACCATTGTGACAGGAACCCAAGCTGAACTGGAAATGTGAATGATAAACACAGTTGTTCATGTAATAAAAACATGGCAAATAAATGAAAGCTAAGCATAAGAATAAGAGGCCATGTTCAATGGGAACAGAGTAATGAAAGAAAAAAATTAACCAACCCACAAAGCACTTTTGTTATTTTTGCACCCAGAGCTACAATATTAGAAATATTTTCATTATTCTGTAAGATATTATTGATTACAGGAATTTTGAGGTTCATAACAGTCACAAATGTTTCATAGTGGACTATGCACACAGGAATACATGAAAATTCACCAAAAATCAACTTTTAAACTAATTATCTTGTTGATGTTTTTACTATATTTTTAAAAATTGATTATGTTAATTTGTGAACTGGTTAGAAATTTGGTTCCTCTTCCCCTGGATACAGCTTCAGATAACACACCTGATTTAACTTAATGATGTATAATGAAGTCATGATTAGCTCAAGCAGGTAATTGACACTATAAACTGTAAATACAGGACTGTCTCAAAGAGATGAATGGAACTGGGTAACACACTGACACATACATTTATTATATGCTTTTCCAGATAAATAAACCCTTAATATCAATTTAAATAGCTAAAAATAGAGTTTTTAAAAAATAGAGATATCCATTTAAAGAGGTAAAAATAGAGTTTTTAAAAAATAGAGATATCCATTTAAAGAGCTAAAAATAGTTTTAAAAAAAAAATAGAGATATCCATTTAAAGAGCTAAAAATAGAGTTTTTAAAAAAATTGAGATATCCATTTAAAGAGGTAAAAATAGAGTTTTTAAAAAATAGAGATATCCATTTAAAGAGCTAAAAATAGAGTTAAAAAAATTGAGATATCCGTTTAGAGCTAAAAATAGAGTTTTTTAAAAATAGAGATATCCATTTAAAGAGCTAAAAATAGAGTTTTAAAAAAAATAGAGATATCCATTTAAAGAGCTAAAAATAGAGTTTTTAAAAAAATAGAGATATCCATTTAAAGAGCTAAAAATATTTTTTTTAAAATTGAGATATCAATTTAAAGAGCTAAAATTGAGTTTTTAAAAAATAGAGATATCCATTTAAAGAGCTAAAAATAGAGTTTAAAAATTGAGATATCCGTTTAGAGCTAAAAATAGAGTTTTTTAAAAATAGAGATATCCATTTAAAGAGCTAAAAATAGAGTTTTTAAAAAATAGAGATATCCATTTAAAGAGCTAAAAATAGAGTTTTTAAAAAATAGAGATATCCATTTAAAGAGCTAAAAATAGTTTTTTTAAAGTGAGATATCCATTTAAAGAGCTAAAATGGAGTTTTTAAAAAATAGAGATATCCATTTAAAGAGCTAAAATGGAGTTTTTAAAAAATTGAGAGATCCATTTAAAGAGCCAAAAATAGTTTTTTAAAAAATAGAGATATCCATTTAAAGAGCTAAAAATAGAGTTTTTTAAAAAATAGAGATATCCATTTAAAGAGCTAAAAATAGAGTTTTTAAAAAAATAGAGATATCCATTTAAAGAGCTAAAAATAGAGTTTTTAAAAAAATAGAGATATCCATTTAAAGAGCTAAAAATATTTTTTTTAAAATTGAGATATCAATTTAAAGAGCTAAAATTGAGTTTTTAAAAAATAGAGATATCCATTTAAAGAGCTAAAAATAGAGTTTTCTGTGATGACCCAAGATGTATCTACTGTATCTACTACTTAAAGATGGGCGATTTTGGCCTCTTGTTAATTCCACTCAGATGAAAACTCAAGTGCATTCTATTCATGAAAACCACAGACTTAAGACATGCCATAGGCCCTACTTATATTATCTTCTCCTGACTTGATAGAAACTGCAGTGTTGTATTGCTGGCTTATTCAACCATGAAATGCTGCCACACTTTACTTTTAGCCTTTCTGAAGCCGGGCAGCTCTTTACCTAGTCCTCACATTATTTCACATATAGTCAAACGTTTCAAAGCAGCACTGGGCACACGAAAACTACACCAAATATGGTGACGGCTTTTGGGGATTTATTAGATCTGGAATAACAGAGCAGTATTTTAATGCTGTACAGTTGATAAGCCGAAAGGTTTTATGTTTGTAAGACCAGCACACAATCTGAAAAGATGTTGTCGTCTAGTTTCCAGTTTTCCAGTTGACCATCTACGTATTCGTCCTAATCACCAATGTTCATGCTGACGTCATAGTCTTTGCTGATGAAATGAGTGGCGTCAGTGCACTCGTGGACACTAGTCCTCAGTTTTCCGTCCATATGCAGCTCATCAGATTACGCAGCTCAGAGTGTTTGATTACTTAGGGAGACACATTGGCATATGGCCGTGATCTGGTTAATTCCGTCAGCGCTGGCCTGGCCTGATTGTGCCTGTCTGTATGTGTGACTGTGCCGGCATGGTCTGGTAGTCTACTAGTCCGGCTGGTCTTCAGATCAATACTGTTTGTAAATGCCATCTTGGCCAACTCTAACAGACATGCCCAGCACCCCCTGGGGCATCTTTCGGGATTCCAGCCAATACCGCCCCAGGACCAAGGCCATTCTCTCATCTGCAGCCAATTAGGTCTCGGTGCTGGAACCAGTCTCTCATCTGCAGCCAATCAGCAGAAATTAGGCCTGGAGCCCTGCGCAAATGTGTCCGAGATGATCAAGAGAGTGTCATCAACTGGAACATGCAGGGAAACTGATACCACGACATCACCATGAGGGAGTTCATGTGTGTGAGAACATGTATAGCGGCTGACAGTTTTTGTCCAACCTGTCATTTACACTTAAACATTGATGGACTCCCAGCAGGTGTCCAGTTAGGATGTCGGAGAGCCGCATGCTACGCCCCCATAACTTCAAGGCCTAAGATAATTTTAGCAAATAAGCTCGCTTTTTAAACAGTTTGTACTTTGTTGTGGTGGTCCACAAAGATTTTTACTGTATTTCATGAAGCAGAGACATATCTCCCGTATACTCCAATGGAGCATGAAAGGAACCGCTTGCTTTCATCTGAAACAGACTTCCAGAAACTCCCATCTTAACACCAGTGCATGCCTCAGACTGCTTTAAAGTGTTGTGAGAACATGTAGTACATTACAAACTATAATCCTAAACATTGTAACAACCTCATATCTCTGAAATGCTAGCTTTTACTGGAGAAAGAAAAAAAATGGTCTTGATGTAAAGATGTTTTATGACATTTTGGACTGTTTCTGTTGATCATTGTCTTCATAAGGAACTTGACTTTTTTCAAATGATGTAAAAATCAAATAAAGTTATGAAGCACTGATAAATTACTGACTAGCAATATTTTTTGCTTATATTTACCCGATTACACCCTCACTGATTGTTTGGAAATCCAGCATCCGAATCAGAAATATAGTTTATATATATATATATATATATATATATATATATATATATATATATATATATATATATATATATATATATATATATATATATATTCATTTTTGACGATTTTGAGTTTTCTACATCATTTGAACAGGCCAGTGGTTGTTTACATTGTCTTAAAATTTCATGATGAATGGACAAATAGAAGTGCTTCAAAATAGCTTTTGGTTTCATTGACTTACATTGAAAATAAAGTATGTTTTTGGTTTCTCCTGTAAAGTTGCAGTTTTGAAGATACTTTTTTTAATTGGACAGCGACCATATATATATATATATATATATATATATATATATGCATGTCTCCCTATTTGAAGTGATAAATATAAATGTGCAGATTGAAAGTATTAGATTGGATGCAATCATAAGAATTTTCTATGTGATGGCTAAATCTTCTCTACATTTATTTGAACTATTCAAGTTAATAACAAGTGCTTACCTCTTTATCAGCCAATGCTTATGACCCTACATTGGATATATATCTCTTTTGAAGGAAAGATTCAGTGCCGTTCTTAAGCTCCTGTTCTTTGACTTCTGTTTCAGATGAACGTGCTTGCTGTGTCAGAGGTGTACCAGTCACATGAAGTTACCTTTTTATTTACTAGTTTTCCTGTTCCACCTTAAATGGTGTGGTCAGTAAGAGTGAGTGCTGTGTTGTGAATATTGAATATTGTTGTTCCTTCATCGTCGTCCTGACTGCAGACGAAGGCTCACAAGCCGTTGTCTTGCATATTTCTCCCTCATGAATGACTTTTGGTACGCGGTGAAAGCTCCTCGTGGTTTCTCAGTTAAACTGATTTTGAGTAACTGTAAATGAAGTAAAGTGTAGGCATTTTGTGAGCTTGTGATGGAGTTCCGTAAGCGGAAAATCGCTCCCCGCCCTCCAGCTGCAGTTTACACCATAGCGACCCAGTGACGTGACGTCAATTGCAAACAGCCTATTAAGTCTTACCACTTATGGCCGACCAAAGACACACATTAGGCTGCTAAATAATTGGCAGTAGGTGTGTTGGTGACTGGAATGCAGTACAAATTCATTGAATATCGTCACCGTCCAATGAAAAACATGTATCTTCAAAAAGGCAGCTTTACAGGAGAGAACAAAACCTGCCTTCACTTTCAATGTAAGTCAGTGGAATCAAATTTTTTTCCAAGTTATTTTGGAGCAATTCTATTGGTCCATTCATCATGAAGTGTTCCCACAACGTAAACGACAGCCACTGCATTTAATTGATGTATCACCATTTGTGTCGATTTCTATTTTTCTACATGTTTTTCATTGGACAGTGACGATATAGTACTTCATTTTCAAAAAAAAAGGAAATTGTGCAGTTAATAACTTCGCAAGCTGGTGTTATTGAGCTAGCACAAACCGTAATGACACAACTGGCATACTGTTTTAGTCCCAGATGAGTTATTTCAGATGAATGTGTGTGAACTGATTAAAATGAAAGTATAAGTAGAATGGAGAAGGAGTGAATGCGAGTATTCAGTCAGAAATGATTTCTGTTTTTCACGCTCTTCTTCGACAGCTGCCAGGCAAAGAGATTGAGCTGAACACCCCACCCCCCCATTAATGCAGTGTGTTCCCCAGTACAACCAGCCTAGAAACGCCCCTGCAAAGTACACAATGAAATGACTGTCTGTGGAAACAGAACCGGTTGATAGATATTTGGTTCAAAAGAGCTGAAATATTCCTTTAGAGCTGTGTTTGATTTAAGAACCACTGTTTCCAAAAACTGAAATGTTGGAACTGGAATGTTGGAGAAACTGTGAATGATGCACCCCAAATAAAGGCCATTAACTACGACTCTCTGCAATATTTGACAGCTGTGCCTTGCAGAACGGTTGAGTTGTACACAGAAATGCTCATGTTAATGGTCTGATGAAACTGCTTGTAGGAGATAAAATGGCTGATGAGATGCTAATTGACCGTTTCGATAAGCCTGTTTGAGATGAAAGCATGTGTTATCTCCTCTGTGTTGGACTAGAATCTATAAGAAGCATGTGCTTTGTGGTCACCTGTGAGAAAAATTCCTCTGATTTCAGGCATCATCTAAAAACCTGTGTATCAGACAGCAGGACAA
This sequence comes from Megaleporinus macrocephalus, assembly GCA_021613375.1. NCBI lineage: Eukaryota > Metazoa > Chordata > Actinopteri > Characiformes > Anostomidae > Megaleporinus > Megaleporinus macrocephalus. The sequence goes on from CM038722.1 coordinate 22,482,881, forward strand.
ACATACCAGAATAAGCTTTATTTGTATGTACAGACTGTAGAACATACTGTGATTAATTTGAATTCACCTCTTGGGCTGTTCCAACTATAAAAGATGTGGCTGTATATTCTGTATGTTTAATATCTCAAATTATATACATAACCAAAGTACAGTTGTATACATAACCAAAACCTTAGTGAAGAGTGCTTGAAATGATCATCTATGACTTGTGATCAAAAATCTCTAACATCAAGAACTCACTGCTATAGAAATACCTATAGCTTCATTTTCTTTACATTTCTTTTTATAACAAATGAAAAAATATGATGTACATTGTGAAAAATGGTCCAGTGGATATTTTAAAAAAGGAAACATTTACATTAACCATTTTTGCCTATAATTGGTTTATTATTTGCTATCTAAAGAAAATCATATATCTCCGTTTTTGTATATTTTCATTTTTCTGTATCATTAAAACAAAACAGCTGCTCTTTATATCCTGTGAATATCCTTCATGATGAATGGACCAATGAAAATGCTCCAAAATCACAATTTCTGGTTGCATTGACTTATACTCAGAGTATTACTCAGAACATTTTAGCCTCTCCTGTAAAGTGATTATATATATATATATTACACACTAGGGGTGTGCCATATCATATCGTACACAATAATATCACCAACGTTTTTAAATATCGTGAACGATATTATACCCTAAAATATCGTGCAATATCACCCATCCCTAATTATCACATCAGGTACTACTTTTTTACTGTTTTTAGCAAAAGAAAAATTCACACTTTACCTATTTCCCATTATATATCTACTAGAGACAGATTTTATCAGTCCAGTATCATTCATTTTACTGGATATATGGAGATATTTGGAGTGCATTATTTAGTATCGTGACATTCTGGATAATTGACTTCTGTTACAATCTGATAAAAAATTACTGTATTTTTTAACATGTTAGTTAGGGGTGTGCCATATTATATCATATGCAAAAATAAAATTGAATTTTCATTTTGTTGCAGTAGTGCATTCTTAAAATATATTTTTTAATTCAATGTTTTTTCATATTGCCAAGAGTATCGTTACTGTAAAAGTACCATGAAATATCGTGATATTATTGTAGGGCCATATCGCCCACCCCTATTACACACACATATATAGTACAGGTTTCATAGCGTTTTAGGTGTTAATAGGATAAGGATATATATGTTGCAGTACTGTCCCCAGAAATAACACATTCACAGGTGATTCTGTCCATCCTTCCACTGTAAGAAGATTTAACACCGTGAGGTAAAAGGATGTGTAGCTGTTAAGAAGCCCACACAGAGAAAAGAAAATAGACAAAAATAAACGAATGAAGCTGCTGATGTTGTTGGAACAATGAACACACCAAGGCACTCCAAACCTCAGCATTAGCGAATGTGTGTAGGATTACTTGCATGTTAAGAAGCAGAGAAGACAACCACCTAAGACTGAGGTGTGGAAAAACTGTGTCTTCTGATTTCGTACAATTGAAAGCGAGTCGAGGCTTTAAGAAAGCAAATGGATAAGCACGGTTAGGTTTCAGCTTTTCTCCTGGTGCTGAAGTGTGTACTTAAATGTTTTAACTCACAGTTACGTGATGAAAGTCGAGTCATGAATGAAACTCCAGGAACAGTACATGCTTTGCGAGAAGCGACTTGATGAAGCCAGACTCCACAGAGCAGTAAAGCCTAATGTGCCCTTTCCAACAAACACTTTACCAGCTATTAGGAAATCTGGAACCCTGGGATCTCCCAAACTTGTGTCTGACCCCAGGTAGCATTGCTGAGATACTGCTGAGATACTGGAGGTCATTACAGGATTTATAGAGCTTTATGTCCACTCTAAGACAACACACGACTTCTTACTGTAGTCTAATGACCTCGCTCAGTATCTGATCTCTGATGCTCTGAAGATCAGTGGAGAAATGTTAGAATGAAGAAACTCCACAGGTCAGTATTTAGAGTGTGATGTGTTTTCCTGCTTGCCTTCAGGACCCCATAATGACCAGGATCCTCCCCTGGTGTCTTCTCTGAGGCGTCCACATTGCGCCCATGCCTTTATCAGGTGATCAGTGATTGGTCAACGTTGAGCTTCGTCGACCTCTAGTACTTTAATAGAAATGAGTGAAGGCTCTCTGACTTGATTGTATGATGTATGAATGTGTATGAATTGTTGGGTTATGTATGTATATGAGTGCGTGCGCGTTTGGAAGTGATCGCTCGGAAGCCGTCGAGATGCTGGGTTTCGTCATCGTGCCAGCAGGAAGTCGTGCAACATGCGACGACATGGGGTTTAGAGCTTTTCGTAGGAAAACGTGTAGGAGTGCTGCGTGCGTGTGGTTCTCAGAGCTCAGCTTCGAATCTTCTCCGCCGTCAGTAAAACCCTGTGAACTGATAATGTGACTCGATTGGCCTTTTTTTTTCAGCAGGGATGTAAAAGTATTGAGACGTTTAAGGCTGTTACTGAAACTGCAGCGCTGTATCACTCTAGTGCTGTTGGTGTGTGTTTGTGTGTGTGTGTGTGTGTGTGGAGGATGGCTCATTTGAATAGTTGCTATGGATACCAAGCGCTGCTAAACTGAAAGGCAAAACCGAACGGCACATCTCCTCTGCCTCTTTTCTCTTTCTTCTGTCATCCTCTAGTACTTTCTATCTCTTTCTCCTTCCCTTCGTTTGGTCGCCCTCCATCTGCTGCAACTGCCACTTTCTTTTTTTCTTTCTTTCATTCAGCAGCGTTTCTTTCTCATTCCACGTGCATTCATCTAATGATTTCACTTCTTTCAAATACTCTTCCACCCCTCCCCTCCTTTTTCATCTTCCATCTTTCTTGCCCTCCTTTCTTAACTCTACCCTTGCACCCTTGTTTCTTTTCACATTTCCGCATCCCTCCTTTTTTTTCCTCCTTTATTTTGTGCTCTGCCTGTGCTTATTTCATTCTTTCCTAGCCCCCCCGCCTCTCTCTCTCTCTCTCTCAGCCTCTGCCTCTCCCTCCCTTCGCTCTTTTCCTCCCACTCATTCTCCTCCTCCCTCGCTCCAGTCGTTCGTCTCAACAGAAGTGAGCGCATTCACAATTAGCATGTGTACCTGCAATTAGCGCTGACAAACCTCCAGTAATTAGCCCTGTAAGAGCCGCCTTTCTTCCAGAGTAATCCCTCCGCTTCTTCTTCTTCTTCTTCTACTTCTTCTTCTCCTTCTCCTTCTTTCTCTTCCCCTTCTTTCCTCCTCTCCTTCCCCCTCCTTTCATCCTCCCCAGAGCGCTCGGCGTGTTTTCGGGAGCACTGGGCTCATGTTCTTCCCCTTAATGCCACATGTCAGCCCCTTAAGAGAAACACTATCAGTAAGAGCGATACTGTCAGCACACACACGCACAGAGGGGCTGCGGTCGCACACATATTTCATGAAACACGATTGCTTTTGTGCTTTTTGCACCATTATTTGAGACGCTCTCGACACAGAAGTCCAGTTACTGGATTGCAGAGTGCAGTCCCCAAAGCAGTTCAGTCCCCGAAACTCAACGCTGCTCTATATGTACCATCATGATGTAACAAAAAGCTTGTACACGTTCAGTTTGCCACAAACTGCCATTTTGAGCGAGCAAACGCATGAATAGGAATAAGCTTCACACTGCAGTCCCTTTTATTGTCACTCCGAGGAGCCAAATCAGTAATAAGCTCTTAGCGATCTGAGTGTGTGCACTCACTGCGCATCTCACAGTAAAGGCAGCATCTTTTATAGACTGATTCAGGAAAACAGCAGTCCGCTCCACTAATTCCAAAAGCTCATCCAGCTGAACGAAAAGAAATAATAAATAAAAGCCATTTTTGGGTCGTTTATCATAGTTGTTTTGCATATCGTCGCTGGCCAATGAAAAGCAAGCATCTCTAATATTGCAATTTTACAGGAGAGACCAAAAACATACTTTCAATGGAAGTCAATGGAACTAGATTTTAGAATTTTTTTCCAAGCTGTTTTGAAGCACTTCTATTGGTCCATTCATCATGAAATATTCACATAGTGTAAAATATCGTTGTTTGAAATTTTAAGTTTATTTGTCATTTGCACATCATGTCAGGACATACATGCATTGAAATGCTTGGGGTGAGGCTCAGATACAACTCTACAGCAGGGCAGCAATATATATATGTAGTAAAAACAGTGTAAACATACAATAAATAGACAATAATGAAGTAAAAATAAGCTAGAATATATACATTTAGTAATAACTGAAATATATAAGGGAATATACAAAACATACAAGAATTATATACGTAGATATATAGGAGGACATATGTAGAAACTTTTCCATAGACAGGTTATCTAAGGAGATGAATCTATGTAAAGTGACTTCAGAATAAATAATATAATACATTTATTTATTTATTTATTTATTTGGCGTGTTCAAATGAAGTAGAAAACTCATAATCGACAAAAAATTAATATACATGTTTTTTATTGGACAGCGACGATATTAATGAAAATGTATTAAACCTAAATTTTCGTTCTGTTGCATTTATAGAAAATACCCAAGTAGTATAAGTGGGCAAAACACACATACGCACATACCTCACTGAAACCTCTTTTGCTTTTGTGACCCGTTTTGATTTATGAGCGCCGAAGATGTGCGCTCACACACACACAAACACACACACACACACACACACACACACACACACACACACACACAAACACACACGCTCTGCACATTTGGTAGTGACTAAGTGTTTGTCTCTCTCTGCATTGCTGCTAATGAGAACAGCAGTAAACAATAACGAGATCTCTTCAGGCACTTCAAAAGGAATGAAAGAAGATGGAGAGAGACTAAGAGGGAGAGGAAAGAGAGGGATGACAAGAGAGAGAGAGAGAGATGGAGTGAGTGAGAGAGAGAGAGAGAGGGACAGGTGGGTTTTTAAAAGAGAGGGCGAGTGAGAGACATTTGCTGTTGCTCACTCAAGGTGTGTGTGTGTGTGTGTGTGTGTGTGTGTGTGTGTGTGTGTGTGTGTGTGTGTGTGTGTGTGTGTGTGTGTGTGTGTGTGTGTGTGTGTGTGTATGTGTGTGTGTGTGTTCTAGTAGTGCTATATTTGCGAGCACCACAAAGAGGTTTAGTGTAGAAGATTATTACATAAAGATTCTTATATCCTGGAAGAAAGTCACAGAAAGTCAAGCTGTGAAAGTCACTCCTGTGAATTAGTGAGCACTCCCTGTGAAAAGTATTTAGATCTTTCAGCCATAGACATGGATAGACAGTTGATAGATAGATAAAGGTGATAAACACATAACAAAAATTTAGAAAAATGTACTTTACCCCGCATATATCACTGCTTTAGATGAGTCCAGTTGAAATGAGGTGCATCTGATTATGATTAGATCATCATTCCTTAGAACACCATTGGAGAACCTCATGGAGGAACCTGTATTATTTAAACCTAAGGTTCACTCATTCATTTGCTGCATAGTAAACTGACTAGGGGACGACCAAAAGGCTTTTTGGACACTGTGCTGTAATTAGAGTTACAGAGTTGAAAATGAAGTCTGACGGTTTTCTTGTGGGCTCAAAATGTGTATGAATTTATGTTTGATTTACTATGATTTATATGCAAAACATTCTTTTTAACCTTGATAAAAGAAAGACAAAAACTCCTCTGGACCTAGTCTTTTATATATATATATATATATATATATATATATATATATATATATATATATATATATATATATAATTAGATTTTTTGGAATTACTAGAGCAGACTGCTGTTTTCTTCAGTCAGTCTATAAGAGATGCTGCCTTTATTGTTAGATGCACAGTGAGCGCACACACTCAGATTACTAACAGCTTATTACTTTATGTATGTATGTATGTATGTGAAGTAGCATTTGGTGGTTACCATCAACATAATAATATAAACATTGTTTTTTAATTAAATAAAAACAGTGTTTACTTACATTTGTATTTAAAACTGGCATCTTGGGCCATCTTATACTGCTCTGCGATATGTTTAACACAGCACAACTCGGCAGTAAGGCATCACCACATTGCATTATATTATAGATTTGGAGATTCTAGTGTACATCGTCTGTACACTACACTACATGTTATATGTGTTTCTGTAACAGCCGTTAGATGTGTTTCTGTAACAGCCGTTAGATGTGTTTCTGTAACAGCCGTTAGATGTGTTTCTGTAACAGACGTTAGATGTGTTTCTGTAACAGCCGTTAGATGTGTTTCTGTAACAGCCGTTAGATGTGTTTCTGTAACAGCCGTTAGATGTGTTTCTGTAACAGACGTTAGATGTGTTTCTGTAACAGACGTTAGATGTGTTTCTGTAACAGACGTTAGATGTGTTTCTGTAACAGACGTTAGATGTGTTTCTGTAACAGACGTTAGATGTGTTTCTGTAACAGCCGTTAGATGTGTTTCTGTAACAGACGTTAGATGTGTTTCTGTAACAGACGTTAGATGTGTTTCTGTAACAGACATTAGATGTGTTTCTGTAACAGACGTTAGATGTGTTTCTGTAACAGACGTTAGATGTGTTTCTGTAACAGACGTTAGATGTGTTTCTGTAACAGACGTTAGATGTGTTTCTGTAACAGACGTTAGATGTGTTTCTGTAACAGACGTTAGATGTGTTTCTGTAACAGACGTTAGATGTGTTTCTGTAACAGACATTAGATGTGTTTCTGTAACAGCCGTTAGATGTGTTTCTGTAACAGACGTTAGATGTGTTTCTGTAACAGCCGTTAGATGTGTTTCTGTAACAGCCGTTAGATGTGTTTCTGTAACAGCCGTTAGATGTGTTTCTGTAACAGACGTTAGATGTGTTTCTGTAACAGACGTTAGATGTGTTAAAGAGCATCAGGACTATTGAATATCAAGGCGAGTGAAAAGACAGGTCTGAGGAACCTCATACCAACCGTAAAGCATGGTGATGCAAATATCATGTTTTAGGGCTGTTTTGCTGCCTCAGGGTCTGAACAAGTTGCAGTACTAGATTGTGAATTCTCCTTCATACCAGGGGGGTGCTTTAGGACGACGTAAGGCCATCCCTAAAAATGGTAACGCTGAAGAGGGGGGCCTTCCAACAAGATAACGATCCCCTCATACCAGTAAATCCACCATTAAATGGCTTAAAAGAAGTTATGGGGTGGGATGTGGGGTGATTTCAACATGTGCTTGTAAATGCAAGAAGCCCCTCTAACAAAGTACAGTTGCAATAATTCTACACAGGGCCAAAGATTCTATGCCAGAAAGTGGTATACAGTTACAGAAACGCCTACACACAGTTGTTTCTTTCAAACAGGGCAGTATCACAGCTAGGAGAGTACTTACTTTCTCAACTGAAGAAAGTCAATTAATTAATTTAAATTTAAATTAAAATCTAATTACCTTTTTACTGTTTGTTCCAATACATACCATTGTCTATGCATCCAAATATGTTATCTATGCTAATTTAAAGATATTAAACTTAATTATAAGACACAAAAATGTTGACTGGAAAATCCTTTCATGTTGTCAGTTCATGTTGTGCTGCTCCGGTTTGAAACTGCCTGTAGGTGTGTTGGCAGAGACGAGGAATATGTTTTTAGGGAAAAAGTTGAGCATGCCAAAAAGGGTGCTTTTTGAATGTGTGTGTGTGTATATATATATATATATATATATATATATATATATATATATATATATATATATATATATATATATATACACGCTTAAAACAGCCCCAGTTCTTTGTGGAGTGGAGAATCTGGTCTGTGTTGGCATGATTGCATCATGAAATTCCTGCAGTTCTTTAGGATGCACCATTCAGATTCGTTTACTAGGAAAGCCATGGAGAAAGAACGTCAACTTCTGCTTTGTGACATGCCGTATTATCATGCTACAGGTAGCCATCACAAAATGACACACGATCCGCATCAATATTTAAATAGGCTGTAGCATTTAAGCAGTGATTGGTTGATATTAACAGCCCAAAGAATGTCAATAAAACATTCCCCATGCCATTACACCACCTCCACCAGCCTAGTAGGTTGAATCCATGGATTCACACGGTTGGTACCAAATTTTGACCATCTGTGAGCAGAAATCCAGATTCTTCAGACCAGGCTATGTTTTTCCAGACTTCAACTGCCCAGTATTGGTGAACCTGTGCTCACTGCAGCCTCAGCTTGCTGTTCTTGGCTGACGGAGATGAACGTGATATAATCTTGTGCTCTTGTAGCCCATCCTCCTTGTTGTCTAATACATATTATGACCTTTTTGTTGGCCTGAATCAGCCTGGTTCTTCTCCACTGACCTCTCCCATCCACAAACCATTTCTGTACATAACTGTTGCTCACTAGATATTGTTTTTTCTTTATTGCACCTTTCTGAGTAAGTTGTAAAGATGCTTGTGTGTGAAAATCCCAGGAGATCAGCAGTTGCAGAAATACTCAAACCAGCCCATCTGGCAGCAACAATCCTGCCACAGTTAAAATCACTGAAGTTCCATATTTACCTCATTCCGGTGGTTGATGTGAACATTACCTGAAGCTGCTGGCCCATATCTGTCACTAGACTGGCTGATTAGATAGTCACATGAATGAGAAGGTGTACAGGTGTTGCTAATATAAAGTTGTCAATGAATGTTTATGTTTTCGCTGTCAAAAGAAAACCTTCTTCACTTCGAATGTAAATGAATGCAAAGAGATTTTATTCTAAGCGACTTTGAAGCCTTTCTATTGGACGAATCATCATGAAATTTTCACCTAATGTGCTGTAGTTCTACTATTTCAGACTTTAGTCCAGCTGTTTCTATGCAAACTTTGTTAGCCCCCTTTTACTCTGTTCTTCAACGGGCAGGACCTTACCAGGACCAGTACAGAGCAGAATGTATTTGGTGAACGATTCTAAGCACTGCAGTGGTTGCCATGTGTTGTACTGATACTTTCGAAAACTCCAGCAGCACCTCTGTGTCTGATCCTCTCACACCAGCGCAACACACAATAACACACCACCACCATGTCAGTCACTGCAGTGCCCAGAATGATCCACCACCCAAATATCACCTGCGCTGCACTGTGAAAAAATGTCAGCATTGTACTGTTATTATACAGTGCATCTACTGTAATTTATTTAACAGTATTGTACTGTAAATTCATTTACAGTATATAACAGTAAAATAACTGTGTATTTATGGTTCTAACCAACTAGCCAGCTTGCCAGTTCAGCTACAGTGACTAAATTTAGTCACTTAATGAAACAGACCTAACTAACAACATCTTAAATCTTAAAAGTTCGATAATTATGTTGACAAAACAATATCGGACACTGCAAACATTAGAATACGCAATGTTAACAGCTACCCTTAGCTTGAGTTTCTCGGGGACCACCACCGCTGTGCAGTTTTAAAGGGTCAGTTGTAAATGCACCAGCTCGTGTCTCCTTATCTAAGAAGCGATTTAGATGATCTTACTTTATGCTATGAATGAACACAGTACACGCTGCCTGACACTTCCTGACTGAATACTGAGCTTATAGCTTATGTGTGAAACAGTCTACAGAGCACTCATACAAGAGAAGTGTGTTAACAGTGAAAAACAAAGTGAGCTGAGCCAAATAGGCTGGCCCCTCCCACTGCATACATAAGTCCCTTACACGAGTAGAAGCAGTTTGAGATTAATAAAAAAAACGGGTTATCATGAAAATTATTAGTCTGTAATCATCAGTATGATTTTGATGGATAGTGACTGGACCTGTAAAGGGATGATGGCACATATTTCCACAGGTTGACAGTAATTACTTTATTATGATGATAAATTACAGTGGTTTTATTGGGAAACTGATTGCATTACTCTTAATTTACATACAACGTGTGATAATATAACAGTATTTTGCAGTTATTGTACAATACAGTAAGATACTGTTGTATATATGCAGTAAATTTAGAGCAATTCAGTACAGTGTGTGGTGGTCCTGGGAGAAATGGGGTAACAAGGTATACAGAGACACAGATGGTCTACAGTGTGTATATAATAAATATAAAATATATATACTGTACTGGACATATATAAGACTTCATGTCCTCTGTGTGAGACATTCTGTCAGCTGATTAATCAACTTGTGTGTCATTCTGTATAAAAACATTCTGTGGGCACCCTCCACACACACACTCACACACACACACATATACACACTCTGCCTCTCACCCGTTCTCACTGTCTGTCGCTATCTTTCATCATCTGTCTGTCACTCTCACGGCTGTTCTCGCTGTCCTTTGGCAAGGAAAAAAAAACAGACTTATTGTGTTTCACAATCAATTTCTTTAAGAGCTCTAATGCTGAGTGTGTTTCACTGTTTCTGTACACGCGTGCTTTAAAGCCCGGCTTGAGTTCATGCGAATGATTTATGCATTACAAAACTTTAAAAGCCGGTAACAAATGCACATCTAGGACGCGCCTCACCTTCGAAACAAACACACCGGACCATAAAACTTAACCAGTGACTTAGTGCACGTTAATGCACCGCCGTAGCCTGAACTCATTACGCTCGCATTTCACTGAACTGCTTTATGGAAAATAATTGCCCTGACTTGTGGAAAGTGATTGCCTTTATTTATTCCAGGTACCGTTTTAGTCAAATGGACTTGGACAAAATCTTAATGTATTCATTTGAGTTGCTCAAATGGCTCAAATGGCCTATGCCAAAAAATATACCTGTTCTAAATAAAATATGCATGGAAATGATTGCGTTTGAGTAGTGTGGTACTCAAGTTATTGTGTTTACTCCTCTGAGTTGAATTAGATCTGATGGCTTATAGTACTAAACAGTTGCCTTTACTCATTTGAATTGAATCTAGTTTGAAAATCATTGCACTTACTCTGTTCAGTTGCATTTTACTAGTATGGTGGCAAATGAAAATCATTGCCTTTACTCATTGGAGTTGCAATTCATAGCAATAATTAAAAACAATAATTAAAAAAAAAACCACAGCCACCCTCATTCATCACCCTCACTTGTAGATAGTGTATGTATATGAATACAGAACAGAACGTGCTATATGTAAACATAAAGAACAAACTGTTGTTGATATAAATATTTTAGGAAAACGGTTCCTTTGGTCTTTTCACTTGCATTTCGTTGAAATGGCTTTGAACTTTTTAGGATATTAAATAAATGTATTATTTTGTCCTCAAATAATGGAACCAAAATAATAAAAGCCTATTTATGTTTTTTTAATAAGAACATTCCATTCCAATAAACCTCAAATATACTTCACTAAAATAGACCTAGGCTGTTTTGACTCATTTCTAGTTCTCCAAGCTAAAATGGAGCTGCCTTTGTACAGTTTAGGAGACTGCTCATGGAAATGCCTTAAACGTGCCACAGAATGCGTTTATTCTGTTTATTCCATATTTTCTAAGCTCTCGGATATCTCAATAAAAAGTTTATGAAATTGCTCAAGGGAAAAAAAGCCAGATATGGTTTTAGACGAATGAGGAAGGCTAAGCTTATAAATATTTTGAGGAGATCTGCTCTGATTGGCTGATTTACAGCCAGACATTGTGATGTTTACACAGAAGAAACATGTCGCAATAGACACAGGCAGCAAAATAGCCACCACACGGAGCTATCACTGCTGCTGCTGTTGGAGCTGGGATGTGAGTAAAGGTGGAACTGCTTCTCTTCAGTCTCTTCAGTGTTGAACGCTGAGCGAAGACGTTCGAACGAAGATTTGAGAAACTGCCCAGAGTCAAATATGCAGACCAACAGCTTTAATTCAGAGCTGTCCAGGATCAGGATGGGAAGTTGGCTTCCTAATCATCATTTTGCAGGAGCCAAATAAGAAGCCAACTCCAGCCTCGTTTGAAGATGGGCATCAGACAATCCATTCACAATTACGTTCCTCAGAAAGGCCGTGTACAGAAGCAGTATATCTACACAGCCTGGAACAGTAGAGACCGTTTTTGTTACTGTTGCTCTGTTGATATATGTAACTTATTGGGGGAGTAAATTTTAATGAGCCAATTCTGTTACCTTTTACTGTAGAAGACAACAGTTTTTGAGGTTCATAGCATGTCAGTTGTATATACTGAACTCTCATTATTCAACTATGACAGTGCCAATACAGTTTTCCAATCTGTGGCCACTTTAACTGCTACCTTGATTCATACCTTGAGCTGCTGTATATGGTTGCCATCCAAAGAAAAATCTCTATTTTGGTCCATTTTTATTTTTCTACATTGTTTGAACACATGAGCTGCCATTTACATTGTGTGAGAATTTCATTAGGAAGCAAACAATGTAAGTGCTCCAAAATAGATTGGAGAAAATTCTGGTTCCATTGACTTACATTAAAATTAAGGAGAGTTTTTGGCCACTCCTGTGAACTTGCCATTTTGGAGATATTTGTTTTCTTTGGGCGGCGATGATATCATTTAGTAAATGCATGCAGTGCCTAGTGCAACCTTCATTTCCATGATGAACAAATTGCAGTAAGCATGTAATGTTTGGAAACTTCTTGGAAGAAAGAATGGTTATATTAACACCTGTTATGAGTTAGGAATGGTTCTCCTCGTCCTGTGAAGTTGTTATTTGGGAGATTTTGGAGGAAGTTGAAACTGAGATGATGTGAAGATGATGTAAAGATATGAATTCTCTAAAGGATCTTGAGTTTTCCCAGAAATCTCATCAAACACGTGTCAGTAATGAGTAGTGATGTCTGACCATCAAGAGGACACGCACGCGTCTCGTTTTTAAACTCGCTCCCTCTCTTCCTCCAGGGACTGCGTCTTCACTCGTCGGCCATGCTTGTCAGCCTTCGCCTCTCTCTCCTCCTCCTCCTTCTCTCGCTTCTCCTCCTCTTCCCGGGCTGCGAGGCACGGCGGGGCGGAGGGGGCGGGTCCACTGCCGGCGGGGGCGGGGCCGGGGGCGTGAGCAGCAGCACCCGCGGCCACTCCATCATCGGGCCGCCACACTACCCTCCGGCGGCGGCCAACCCGGTGGTGGCGCCGCTGCCGCCCAAGTTCGCTCAGGGCCTTAGCATTGCCGTCATCCTGGTGGGAAACTCCAGCGAGGTGACGCTGGCGGAGGGCCTGGAGAAGGAGGACTTCCTGCACGTGCCGCTGCCGCCCAAGGTGGACCTGGTCACTATGAACGAGACTGACCCCAAGAGCATCATCAACCGCATCTGCGCCCTCATGTCCCGCAACTGGCTGCAGGGCGTGGTGTTCGGAGACGACACTGACCAGGAGGCCATCGCCCAGATCCTGGACTTCATCTCAGCCCAGACACACATCCCCATCCTGGGCATCCGCGGGGGCTCCTCCATGATCATGGCTGCCAAGGTACGGCTATCAAACGTCTTTCTCTGGCGTGCTCAGTCGTCATCAAGCTGTCCCCCTCTTTTTTAAAACTCCTTCTTTCTTTCTTTCTTTCTTTCTTTCTTTCTTTCTTTCTTTCTTTCCTTCTTTCTTTCTTTCCTTCTTTCTTTCTTTCTTTCCTTCTTCCGTTCTTTCTTTCTTTCTTTCTTTCTTTCTTTCCTTCTTTCTTTTTTGACCTCTCAAATGTTTCTTTCGTTCTCCTCTGATCTTAGCCGTTTCTGTTAAAGAGTCTCTGTTTCTTTCTCTCTTTCCTTAACTTTGTTACTCACTCTCTTTCTCTTTTGTTCTCTCTGTATTTGTTCTCTTTCTCTCATCCTGTCTTTGTTTTCCTCTGTTTAATTGACTCTCCTGTGTGGATTTCTTTTTTCATTTGTTTCCTCTGTCTTCTGGCTCTCATCTTTTACACTCCCCCCTTTCTCTTTTCGTCTTTCTCCATTTGTATTTATTTCTCTCTTTCTTTGCTCTCTTGCTCCTACAGCGTTTCTCGCTCCTTCCCGCTTCTGGTCTCTCCCTCTTCATCTTACTTTCTTACTTTCTGTTGTCTGGTCTCTCTTTTTGTCTCTCTCTCTCTTTCTCTTTTGGTCTCTATGGCCTCTCTCTCTCTCTCTCTCTCTCGCTTTCTCATTTCTATCTATCTATCTATCTATCTATCTATCTATCTATCTATCTTGCCCTCTCTTAATTTCACTTTTGGTCTCTCTGGCTTCTCTCTCTTTTAGTCTCTTTGGCCCCTCTCTCTCTCCCTCTCTCTCCCTCTCTCTCTCTCTCTCCTGCCCTCTCTCTCAATTTCACTTTTTGTCTTTCTGGCTTCTCTCTTTTTTTTCTTTTAGTTTCTTTAGCCTCTCTTTCTATTTCTCTCTCTCTCTCTCTCTCTCTCTCTCTCTTTCTCTCTCTCTCTCTCTCTCTCTCTCCCCCCTCTCCTCCCTCTCTCTCTCTCCCTCTCCTCCCTCTCTCTCTTTTCTCTTTTGGTTTCTATGGCATCTCTCTCTCTCCTGCCCTCTCTCTTCACTTTTGGTCTCGCTGGCTTCTCTCTCTTCTTTCTCTTTTGGTCTCTTTGCCCCCCCCCCTCTCTCTCTCTCTTTCTCTTTCTCTCTCTCTCTCACTCTCTCTCTCTCTCTCTCTCTCTCTCTCCTGCCCTCTCTCTTTATTTCACTGTTGGTCACTGTTGTTTTCGGACTGTGTTTCTACTACTGTCCTATTCTGGGACACATGGTGTTCCTTTGCATTTTTATCTCTTTGTATTTCTTTTTACTTTTCTATCTATTTTGGTCTCTCTGCCCCACCATCTATCTGTATATCTATCTATAGATCATCTCTCTCTCTATATATCTATATATCTTCTTATTTTCTCCCTTACTTCTGTGTCTGTCTTACATAGTTTCCGTCACCTTCATCTTTCTTTCCCTCTGTTGTACTTTATCCTTTTTTAGTTTTGGTCTCTTTCTTTGGTCTCTTTCTATCAGTTTTTTCTTGTTGTCTCTTTTTCCCTTTTTCTCCCACTTGTTTGCTCTGTCCCTGTGCCTTTCTTTCCACTTCTTTTGTTTGGTGTCTCTCTCTCTTGCTCTGTCACTCTCTCTCTCTCTCTCTCTCTCTCTGAGTTTTATATATATATATAATTGTGTGTCTCGTATTTGGACCAATCATCAAGGTCATCGCATTGTGACAGTAGTGAGCGTACGTGCTGTGGTAAGGCGCTCGTGTCCATGGCTGTTTTATCTGGCCCGATGATCGCGGCTAACGCAGCGCAGAGGGAACCGAGCGAAGCGCTTTGAAGTGAAAGAGTGAAGATACGTGGTGCTGGTCAGAGACGCAGTGGGGCTCATAGGCTCTTATTAGTATTACTGTCACTTCTGCTATTACCAATACTCCACTGCCTTTTTTGCCCTGAAAGAATTTGATGAACGACTAAAGAAGAGAATGAAGGGGGGGGGGGTATATCAAAGAGCAGGCGATAAACAGACAGGGGGAGGCAAGAGAGAGAAAATGGAGAGAGCCAGACTAAAAGAGGCTGTGTTGGCTTTACTCTATAGAAAGCGGGGGAATGAATAGAAGCGACCGTGGAGAGAGAGGAAAGAAAAGAAATGTCACCAGGACTTTTAGCAAATGCCACCGACGAAAAGAGTGGGAGTCAAACACACTTGTTTTGTCATTTTGGGGGGAAAAAAAAGGGAACAAGGTAGAAAAAAAGATAGAAAAAAAAACAAATCACAGCTGTGGCTCAACATGAGTGCATTTTGAAATGTTAAAAACCGCTGAATTACCTTCCCGCAGACGAACAGTGATTATAGTGACGTTCATTCAGGCATCATCAGGAGAGATCATCATTCCAGTACACCTCCATCATCTCCCTTTCTCATCCTTTCTGTCAAGATGTGTTATTTCTGAACAGTCGTGTTAGCTTGACTTTGTTCTTTTGTCTGTCTGTCATGTTCAGTTGTTTGTTTCGTGGTTCGCTGTTACAATAAGAGTGTGAAAATACACACGTTCTCAGGTTTGATATGATTTTTGATTGTAAGGTTTTGCACAGAGGTCAGTGTCATTTTCCCCCTGTTGTTGCAAGTGATTCGCTGTACGTTAACAAACGACACAGCTGTGAACTCAGGCTGGCATGAAGCTCCGGTCACTGTGCACAAGGTGGTGTGTAGATATTTCACTAAAAAACAAAATGCATTAGTGGTCAGTCATACCAAATATGAAATATGATTGCAACATAGAACAGTTGAACCCAAACAATCAAAAATAAACAGTCTTAGGCTTAGATTACACAGAGTGACATAAGGTTCATTGAGGCATTAAGTCAAGCTCCATGACACTAGGCTTTGTTGCATTCATCAGTTCATCATGAGTGCAGGTCTTGTCACTTGCTTAAGAATTCTTATGGTGAGCTATATTATATGTCCATAAGTTTGTGCCATCTGAGCCTGAGCCAGCTGCTACCATCACCACCAAGCTCAACATAACTGGTTAGTCAGTACCGTCTTCAGCTGGCGGTGCCAAACCCTGGGCCGAGGTTAACTAATCCAGAAAACTCAGCTTGTCTATGTTGGGTTACGTAGAATCCCTGGTGAAGGTAATGGTTTTGCTGGGGAACATGTTGTCTCTGTATTTTAGAAACGGTACCGAGACATACTTTTCCAAAAGTCTTCTCCAGAGCAGCAATTAAACCTAGTGAGCCCCATATCAACGAACGGGAACAGTAGTTAACTAGTGAACACTGTCAGGCGTGCTGTTGATAATAAGCATGCTTTATGCTAAGGTCAGACATGTTGCTGAGGAGCTCAGCACAGTTTGTGTCTGCTGTCCTTCTCGAAATAAGACTTACGGTTAGACTAGTCTGAAGAAACACAGCGTCTCGTTGGGCGAAATGTCTTCCCTGTTAGCAGTTCCACAGGTCTTTTGTCTGTATTTGTCGACTGATCTTTCATGTAGCTGCTGCTGCACCCGCAGCATCTGCTGTTTGAACTCTCTGACTCGGTCACTACCCAGGAGTGGTGGTCTGTATCCCTTAGGCTGTTTTCTTTTAGGCTTTTTTTTGTAAACAGGTTCACTTGTTCATTCACTACATCACAACTCCCCAGCCTCTCTATTGCTACCAATAGAGTAAATAAAAAAAAAATAAGAAAGCCCCTCAGGGAAGAGCTAAGGGGGCTGAAAACAGCCTGCACAGTTTGGACACAAGCGCAGCAGTGAATGATTACCTTGATAATGATTTACCTTTGACCTGGGATTTGTCCTAGATATCATTAATATTAATGGGACTGGGGAAAGGTTGTCAGGGTTAATAATAATTAAAGTATTTTTTTGGTAATGCTGTTGAGAAAGCAAGAGCAAGAATTCTGTAAAGGGCTAATTGAATTAGTGCAGGGTATCTTCACACGCCGGACATCTCCACTTCATTACACTGATATCTAAGATGACTGCTGTAAAGTGTTAAGGATTAATTGACCATTGGCAAACATTTGGGGCTACGGCCTGTTCTGCTGGTGTTGAACTTGGAGAGAGATGCTGTAAGCGTGAATTGCCGTCCTGCTCAGGACACCTCATTACCTTTTATGAGCTGTAACCTCGCTCGGTGACCTATGCAGTGGAGCGACTGAAATAATTTATGTCATATTAATTCTATGACAGGAAAGGCTTACTTCTCGTGTTGAACCAAAATGCCACACGCTTCTGTCTGTCTTGCGACCTAAATCTGCCTTTCTTCTTGGCAGAGAGCTGCAAACACATGAGCGCTTGAAGCATTGACCAGGTGTGAGCTTTAAATTGTTAGCTTGCACAGTGAAAGTAAAAAAAAACCAAAAAAAAAACAAGGTTTTTCAACATCTGATTAGCTTTTTTTTAAGTTAATGTATCTAAGACAACATTACACCAACAAATTGAGCTTTAAGTGAGACAAAATGTTCTTGGTAGCTATAATCTCAACCATAAACTTAATTTTAATTTAATTTAAATTAAATTAAAAACTTGGAATTTCACCACTGTGTTTGCTATAGATGGTATAATAAACATAATGTCAGCCCCCCATTCACATGTCCAAGGTGTACATTCTCACAGTTTTCATGGTGTAAGGATTTCATGATGCCCTGTTCCACCTCTAGTGTTGGTGATGTTCTGTGTGATGTTCTGCTGTTGTCTGTAGCAGCTTGGCGTTTGGATAACAGCATTTACGTTCCAATGTAAAGTTATATCAAGGAATGACAATATAGACGGCTTCACTTGAAATATTCAACTGGTGATACAGTTTTGACCTACAGCTTGTTGTACAGCTTGTTTGGCGTTTGGGAAAGAAACAAAAACATATCACTATCAGAAGTGCTTCCGCAGTGATGTTTTAGCACTACTAAGTCATTTTGGTGCAGGTGGTTCTTTGTTTACCAGCACACATGACTTTACAGTCGAAATCAACACTTTTGTTCAGCTTATAGCAACAGTTTGGGGACATTGGGAAGACTTTTCTATTGTGACAGTACAGTTTCCCTTCTAGTTAAAAAGCTTTCTCATTTATCAGCCGTCTTTCTCTGAGAAATCAAATCAGAAGTCTAGTGAGCTCCTAACTAGAGACAAGAAGTAACATTTGTCAATGTGGCTCAGTTGTTTTGTAATGCAAAGATGTTTTTATCTAGTTAGTTTAGTAAAAAACAGAGGTTGCCAAATGATACTTTGGTGTTACTGGTCTACACTATTACTCAAAAGTTTGATTGTAATTATAAAATTTTAAAATGCATATAGAATGAAAATGGGGCGGCACGGTGGTGTAGTGGTTAGCACTGTTGCCTTACAGCAATATGATCAGGGTTCGATCCTAGCCCTGGGTCGTTCTGTGTGGAGAGTGTATGTTCTCCCCGTGCTTCAGTGGGCTTCCTCCGGGTGCTCTGGTTTCCTCCCACAGTCCAAACAGATGCAGTCAGGTTAATCGGTCACTCTAAACTGCCCGTGGGTGTGAGTGAGTGAGTGAGTGAGTGTTGGTCATGCGATGGACTGGCGAACTGTCCATGGTGTACCCCGCCTTCGCCTGATGACGCTGGGATTGGCTCCAGCCCCCCCCATGACCCCGACTAGCGGGATAAAGCGGCAGACAATGGATGGATGAATATAGAATGAAAACATGTGCACCTACACACTGAAAGTCTTTTGTAGGTTTTATTGAATATTTTAAAGAAAATGTTCTATTTTATAAATTATACAGTTATTTACAGTTTTTTATTAAATTATCTACCCTAAATTTTTAAACAGGAGGCACTCTGAGTGTTAGTTCACAACGTTTTACAGCCTTCTCAGTCATCTTCTACTCACCTACAGCTCAGTTCATGATTGCACCGTTGGTTGGTACTGTATAAATGCTTACCAAGTGGGCTAACATGACTGTTTTCATGCTTAATGGCTACAAAAACACACGAATACGCCCCTGTAAATGTAGTAAATGTGAAAGGTTCTGATTTAGGGTAGTTAAGATTGATTCGAGCAGTTACTCCTTCGCTTCCCTACTCGCAATAAAAAGCTCTTATAGCGTTTAGTTGATTTTAATTCTAGGCTGCAGTGGGCTAATGCATATTCAGAGTTTTCTCTCAACAGATTTGTGTTACACCACAAATTTTACACAGTCAAGACACTTATGCAATCAACAGAATATCAGTGCTATTTCACTGCTGTGCAGACATTGTGTTCAAATATCACTGCTGTCAGAACAAAACCTTATAGCTCCAGAATAATAACTTTACAGGACAAGAAAAAAGCATACTTTACTTTCACTGTGAGTGAAGGAACTTATTTTACATGCAATGGAAAAGCCAACAAGTGCTTTAAAATTATATAAGAAACTGAAAAAAAAAACATTCAAAACACAAGGGTTTATTCTGAGAGCATTGTGATACACACTGATAATATCACCATTATCTGATTTTGGCGGGTAGGGGGTCTTTCAAGTGAATATATAGACAGCATACTGTAATATATACTGCATGAGCTACACCTGTTTAACTGCTTGTCTATGCTATGATGTTTAGATGGTAGGGCCAGCATTTTATGGAGAGAGATTAGTCTCAAAACACCTGACAAGTGTGTAAAAGATAATTTAAATATATATACCAGTCTGGGTCTCACAGCTTGCCATTTGTACAAATTCTGTGAGGTTTATAAACACATATTTTTGGTTTTAACAGATGCAGTATCATTTATATTTAAAAATAAACATATTTGTCTATCTGTTCATTGCATGTTTTTGAAAGACGCAGTCTCGAGTTTTACATTTATTTATGAAGTGTTGAATCTTCATTTGTGGATCAAGTCACTCCTGTAATGTGTTTGTATTAATTTCCTCTCTGGTTTTGTCATAAGCAACATGAGAGCTGCTTTGTACTAAAGGTTCAGGCTGGTGGTAGTGGTGATGGAATGATGTGGGGGATTAGACCCCTCATTCAAACACCACAGCCTACCTTAGTATCATTGCTGGCCATATCCATCCCATCTCCCCGAGTTCAAATCATCTCAAATCATCTCAAATTTATTTATTTATTTCTATCCTTTTAATAGCTTTTGATAAGTTTTGTGTCATGGTGCCTTTTGCTGCTACCATCTGTTCAGCCAGAATTAAATTTTTTCATAACACTTATTACCCTCAACAATTTACCCACATATTATAAATGCACCTGCTCCGGCTTAATGGTGCTCGGTTGTCCTTGAAGTTTTCCTGAAAGCCTTTTTTTGCTGCACTTTTGCTGCAAAATGCTTCTGATATACATTAGAGTTGCTTTTCCTGAAGTGGGCTAATATTTTAACCCCTGTTAATCCACAAATCAATGCATTTCAATCACTCAAAAAAATGAGTGTGGGTATAAATGAGTTAGTTTAACATTAGACCTGCACATAAACCTTTAAGACTGCATCTGATCAGAATTCCTCAGTGTATGTAAACCTGCAGGATGAATTAATTGGATCGTTTGCAGTTGTCTATTTTTTTATAATTAAAATAACTGCAGAATATGTTCAAACAAGCAGGAAGCTCTATTCACTGTTCACTGTCAGAAGATGCTTTACTCCACAGACACTAGGGCTGTGTATTGGCAAAAACCTGGTGATACAATATGTATTGTGATATACGGTTACGATTCAATATATAGTGATATACTGCGATACTGCAAGCAAAGTAATATATTGCAATTTTTCATCTCCTACTGTTAAAACACATCACTATATGAACAGGTTTATCAATACTTACAATAGCACTGCACCCTTGTGCTGCTTGTTAATATTGGAGTGGAGCTGAAAATGGATTACAACACTGCCATCTAGTGGTCAGAGGTTTAAACACAACACACACTGATTCACTTTCTGCCAGGAATCTGTGTATTGATACTATGTTTTTGAGAATCAATACAGTATCACCAAACGTAACACCCCGATATTTGATATTTTCAATATTTTCTTACACCCCTAACAGATACAGCATCATATTGATGTTTATTGGTGTTTTTTATTGTCCGTCTTTATGCTGGCTGTTTTCTTTACTGGTACATCTTTTGCGAAAGCCTAATCACCTCAATGTAACTGCTGCCGAGCGAGTGTATAAATACAGCTTAAAAAAAGAGGAAGGGAAGATCGAGAGACGGGAATAAGGAAGAATAAAAATGCCAGCTGGAGATGGGAGCTGGGTAGAGTAGAAGCACGCTGAAGACTGTGAGAATAGAGAGAATGAGAGATGGAAGAGAGGCAGAGAAAGAGAAGGAAGAGAGGGGGATGTTATAAAACAAAGTGCGGGGGTGTGAAATAAAGGAAGCTTCTCAGCGTGCAATTACAACATGGTTAAGTTTGAAAAAAGGAGGAATTCATAAAAAAAAGTGATCCCAAAATGAACCAGAACCTGACAGAAGCGAACGGAAAAGAGGCAGAGGGAGAGAGGGGGACAGGAAGAGGTGTAAAGAAAGAGGTAGAACGTCTGAATAAATGGGCGAGAGAGAGAGTGAGAGAAAGAATGCAGTTCACATGCAGATGGAGAGGAAAAGCAAAAAAGAGAGAAAGTGAAAGAAAGGGGGAGAAAGATTGATAATAAGAAAAATAAAGATGAGGAAGGGAGGAGTGACAGAAAATGAAAGACAGATAGACCAAGAGATGAGCCGAGAGAGAGAGAAAGAGTGAGTGACAAGAGTAGAAGGAGACAGTGATAAAGGAAGACAGAGAGAGTCAGAGGGGGGAGAGAGAGAAGAGAGCGAGAAGAGGGAAGAGAGAAAGAGAGAAAGGAAAGCGATGGAGAGAAAGAGAGAAAGCAGGAAGTAGAGACGGAAGAATGCAAGAAAGACAGGCTAAGAGAAGAGAGTGATAGAGAGACAGGGAGAGACAAAGTAAGAGAAGATAGTGATAGAGAGACGGAAGAGTGGGGGATAGACGGAGTAAGAGAAGACAGTGACACAGAGACGAGGAGAGACAGAGTAAAAGAAGAGAGTGATAGAGAGACGGAAGATTGGGGGAGAGACAGTACGGGAAGACAGTGATAGATGGAGGAGTGGGGGAGAGACAGTAAGGGAAGACAGTGATAGAGAGATGGAGAAGTGGGGGAGAGACAGAGTAAGAGAAGACAGTGATAGAGAGACGGAAGAGTGGGGGAGAGACAGTAGGAGAAGATAGTGATAGAGAGATGGAAGAGTGAGGAGAGACAGAGTAAGGGAAGACAGTGATAGAGAGATGGAGAAGTGAGGGAGAGACAGAGTAAGAGAGAAGACAGTGATAGAGAGATGGAGAAGTGGAGGAGAGACAGAGTAAGAGAAAACAATGATAGAGAGACGGAAAAGTGGGGGAGAGACAGTAGGAGAAGATAGTGATAGAGAAACGGAGGAGCGAGGGATAGACAGAGTAAGAGAGGACAGTGATAGAGAGATGGAGAAGTGAGGGAGAGACAGAGTAAGAGAGAAGACAGTGATAGAGAGATGGAGAAGTGGGGGAGAGACAGTAAGAGAAAACAATGATAGAGAGACGGAAAAGTGGGGGAGAGACAGTAGGAGAAGACAGTGATATAGAAACGGAGGAGCGAGGGAGAGACAGAGTAAGAGAGGACAGTGATAGAGAGATGGAGAAGTGAGGGAGAGACAGAGTAAGAGAAGACAGGGATAGAGAGAAGGAGAAGTGAGGGAGAGACAGAGTAAGAGAAAACAATGATAGAGAGACGGAAAAGTGGGGGAGAGACAGTAGGAGAAGATAGTGATAGAGAAACGGAGGAGCGAGGGAGAGACAGAGTAAGAGAGAAGACAGTGATAGAGAGACGGAGGAGCGAAGGAGAGACAGAGTAAGAGAAGACAGGGATAGAGAGAAGGAGAAGTGAGGGAGAGACAGAGTAAGAGAAGACAGGGTTAGAGAGACATATGGGGTGAGAGAAATGGGGAGAGAAAGTTAGGTTGAATGCTAGAGACGGGCAGGGAGATAAAGGGGAAAAGAGAAAGTGAGAAAGAGAGAGACAGAAAGAAAGATGAAGAGGGAGATAAAAGGGGTAGAGTTAGAGAGAGAGAGAGAGTGAGAGAGAGATAGAGAGGGAAAAAAGGGAGGGAGAAGATCTGTGGCATGTCACAGGAGGAGGTGGTTAAATAGAGGGAATTGAGGAGTGTTTTCAACCCTGTCTTTTTCTTAATAATTACCTCTCTCTCTCTCTCTCTCTCTCTCTCTCTCTCTGTCTCTCTCACACACTCTCTCTCTCTTACTCTGTGGGCTGAATCGGTTGGCATGGCAACCACTGGCACATACATTTCTATATATATGTAAAAGGATGCTGAGAGGGAGGGGGACAGAGAAAGAGAGAGAGAGAGAGAGAGAGCAGGGAAAAGAAGCAGAGATAGAAACAGAGGAAACAGTGAGAGAGAGAGAGAGAGAGAGAGAGAGAGAGAGAGAGTCTATTTCCAGGAGTGAGAGAACGTGGTGTTTTTTTTTTTCTTTTCAGTTTTTTGGGAGAAGCTGCAGGCGCTGATGCTGGCGAGGCAGAGGACACGTCAGAGACGATGGTCAGGTTAACAGAGACACATGGGCTTACAAGCAGAGTTCATATGAGGGGAGAAGAGGATGAGAGAAAGGAGAGAAAGTGTGGGAGTTAACAAGTTAAACGTGGTGAAAGAGAGAAATATGGAGGGACTGATACAGTAGGATATGTACAGTGGCCCCAAAAGATATTTGTACCATACTTAAACATGTTAAACAGACTTTTCCAGTATGGCCTTAACTAGCTACGAGGACAAGCAGGTCAGGACCCCAGGAGGGCTTTTCATGCAACTTCATTCACGAGATTTAACAAAACAACACTCAAGATAAAACCACCTGTCAAATTCATTCTCCAAACAATATCTTCATCCCTTCATTTACTAAGAGTGTCTCCAGCGGTGGAAAGCCATGTTAACCGTTGCTGCCGAATGTGGATTATTACTGTGAGCAGGTGATGATGGTGCTAGTGATACAGTGACTAAGGCCTGTTGAGGTGCATAACGGTATTTATGGAATTTATGGACCAGTAACAGCAGTCTGGAGGACTGGAGGGATGGAAAAGGAGCAAATGAAAGGAAAAAAGAAGAAATAAATTGGTTAAAACTAACTAACTTTGGAAATGAATGTAACTAAAACATAAATCAGCACTACAGATTTTTTGTAAACGATGATTTGTTGAATGCCTTAACGTGACTAAGTGTGTCCTTTCATATAGGAGACGTTCAAATATGGCCAAATGAAAAAAATATAGAAAAGAAAAAAAAAAAAAAAAATATATATATATATATATATATATATAGCACAATACTGTTTAAATAGTTGCGAACTGAACTGAATAGGGCAAACTTTTATTGTGATGCAAGTAAATCTTTGGACAAGAAAAATGTGAAACCTTTAGTTTGTTTTTGTTTTTTGTGTTTATTTTGCAACCCTGTCATTTAATTGTTAAATATATGCCCTGAACTTGTAAGATAAATAAAAAGTAAAATAAAATAAAGAGAAACCACAGGAAAGCAGAAGGTCAGGACCCCAGGAGGGCTTTTCATGCAACTTCATTCACGAGATTTAACAAAACAACACTCAAGATAAAACCACCTGTCAAATTCATACTCCAAACAATATCTTCATCCCTTCATTTACTAAGAGTGTCTCCAGCGGTGGAAAGCCATGTTAACCGTTGCTGCCGAATGTGGATTATTACTGTGAGCAGGTGATGATGGTGCTAGTGATACAGTGACTAAGGCCTGTTGAGGTGCATAACGGTATTTATGGAATTTATGGACCAGTAACAGCAGTTTGGAGGACTGGAGGGATGGAAAAGGAGCAAATGAAAGGAAAAAAGAAGAAATAAATTGGTTAAAAGCTACAGAAGAAACTGACAGTGTAATACACATATTTATGTATGATGAAGGTCACTTTTCAAGAAAGCTCGAGCTGCAGCCAGGGTTGCGGCGTTCCTGTACAAGCAAAAACGTCCCCCCAACCCATACGGCTTGAACAGAACCGCCCCCAACAGGCCAGTATCGATAACAGGAGTGTTTTATAGAGTGTTTTAACAGAGAAGGACGTATTTCAAATTAGTAGCAGTTACTGTAGTGCTTTACAGTCACATGCATTATAACAATGGTTGTAGGCACAGCAACACACAAGTACACACCAGACCAGAGCAGGCTGCTCTTTAATTCTCTTTACTAGTTACTTCACTGTAGATCACATGTGGGTGTGTTCTGCGTTTGTGAAAAACACATACATCACAGTAACTTTGTTTTATAATTCAGTAATTCTATAATCAAAGGTCACATGAAACCTACTCTGGAAGGATTGGGAAGTGTCAGTCATGCCGCTCATGACTAACTTTGGAAATGAATGTAACTAAAACATAAATTAACACTACAGATTTTTTGTAAACAATGATGATTTGTTGAATGCCTTAACGTGACTAAGTGTGTCCTTTCATATAGGAGACGTTCAAATATGGCCAAATGAAAAAAAAATATATATAAAAAAAACCTAATAATAAAAAAATAAAAAAATAAATAATAATAATAAAATATATATATATATATATATATATATATATATATATATATATATATATATATATATATATATATATATATATATATCTCACAATACTGTTTAAATAGTTGCGAACTGAACTGAATAGGGCAAACATTTATTGTGATGCAAGTAAATCTTTGGACAAGAAAAATGTGAAACCTTTAGTTTGTTTTTGGTTTTTTGTGTTTATTTTGCAACCCTGTCATTTAATTGTTAAATATTTGCCCTGAACTTGTAAGATGTGTATAAATAAAAAGTAAAAAAAAAGTAAAGTGAGAAACCACAGGAAAGCAGAACCAGTAAAAACAAGGAACACATCATGTGATAATAAATAAGGAAGAGAGGTGGTTCTGGGTTGAAGCAAATGAAAAAGCGATGTTTTTGTTTTAGCCAATGAAATCGAGTGTGCGTTCCTGAAAACAGTAACACCCTAAGAACAAGAACGCCCCGACTGCAGGCCGACTATATTGGCACTTTTCTGTAAATGGATTTCACTAAAATCTTTTTCACAGTTACAGCCCCGGCCTATCAGTTTCTTTTAAACACTGTGGCAGATGGTTGTGATTTCTTTACAGGTCTCTGATTGTTTGCATCCAAATTGCATTTGAACTGGTCTAATGCTGTAATTCCAGCAATAAGCACAAGCCCACCGACACCACTGTAAGAAAAAGACTTTTCCACCTCTGTGCTTTACAGTCCAGTTAGTGTAGTCTGGTTGAAATTCCTCTTCAGACTAGAATCTGAATTGATGTGTTTTGCTCTGTAGTGAATGTCATTTTGTTAAATATTTAATGAGGTAGCCTAAAGCTGAGCCTACACTACATGATGTTTTTGCCCAATTCTTATCCTAATTCGTCTTTATGACAAATTCTTACAATCCAGAGCTCGATTGGAAGTGATTGACGGTGCAGACAATCCCATTTCATGAGCGGAGAATCTTCAGCTTTCTGACTGAACTCTGATCAGAAGCCGTTCGATACTTTTAATTATGTTTTATTTTGTCTACTCAAAACATTCATAAGCTCTGTAGTGAGAGATGCTATCAACACTAAATATTTTAAAAAATTGAAATGTTATATGTTTTAAATGTTGAGAGAGAAACAGAGAGAGAGAGAGAGAGTGAGGAGGGAGAGAAAGAGAGAGAGATAGAGAGAGAGAGTAAAGAGAAAGAGAGGAAAAGAGAGAGAGAGGTGGAAAAAAGAGAGAAAGAGAGAAGGTTGATTTACCTAGAGAGAGGGAGAGAGGGAAGAAAAGAGAGAAAGGGAGAAAAAGAGAAAGAGAGAGGGAGAAAAAAGAGAGAAGGTTGATTTACTTAGAGAGAGAGAGAGAGAGGGAGGAAAATAGAGAGAGGGAGAAAAAGAGAGAGAGAGAGAGGGAAGAAAATAGAGAGAGAGAAAGGAACAGAGAGAGAGGGAGAGGGAAGAAAAGAGAGAGAGGGAGAAAAAGAGAGAGAGAGAGAGGGGGAGGAAAAGAGAGAGAGGGAGAAAAAGAGAGAGAGAGAGGGAGAAAAAAAGAGAGAGAAGGTTGATTTACCTAGAGAGAGAGAGGGAAGAAAAGAGAGAGAGGGAGAAAAAGAGAGAGAGAGAGAGAGAGAGAGGGAGGAAAAGAGAGAGAGGGAGAAAAAGAGAGAGAGAGGGAGAAAAAAAGAGAGAAGGTTGATTTACCTAGAGAGAGAGAGAGGGAGGAAAAGAGAGAAAGGGAGAAAGAGAGAGAGAGAGGGAGGAAAGAGAGAGAGGGAGAAAAAGAGAGAGAGAGAGGGAGGAAAAGAGAGAGAGGGAGGAAGAGAGAGGGAGAAAAAGAGAGAGAGAGAGGAAGGAAGAGAGGGAGGGAGAAAAAGAGAGAGAGAGGGAGGAAAAGAGAGAGAGAGAGGGAGGAAGAGAGAGAGGGAGGAAGAGAGAGAGAGAGAGAGAGAGAGAGAGAGAGAGAGAGAGAGAGGGAGAAAAAGAGAGAGAGAGAGAGGGAGGAAAAGAGAGAGAGGGAGAAAAAGAGAGAGAGGAAGAAAGAGAGAGAGGGAGGAAAAGAGAGAGAGAGAGAGAGGGAGGAAGAGAGAGAGGGAGGAAAAGAGAGAGAGAGAGGGAGGAAGAGAGAGAGGGAGGAAAAGAGAGAGAGAGAGAGAGGAAGAGAGAGAGGGAGGAAAAGAGAGAGAGAGAGAGAGAGGAAGAGAGAGAGGGAGGAAAAGGGAGAGAGAGAGAGAGAGAGGAAGAGAGAGAGGGAGGAAGAGAGAGAGGGAGGAAAAGAGAGAGAGAGAGAGGGAGGAAGAGAGAGAGGGAGGAAAAGAGAGAGAGAGAGGGAGGAAGAGAGAGAGGGAGGAAAAGAGAGAGAGAGAGGGAGGAAGAGAGAGAGGGAGGAAAAGAGAGAGAGAGAGAGAGAGAGGAAAAGAGAGAGAGAGAGAGGAAGAGAGAGAGGGAGGAAAAGAGAGAGAGGGAGGAAAAGAGAGCGAGAGAGAGAGAGAGAGAGAGGAAGAGAGAGAGGGAGGAAAAGAGAGAGAGAGAGAGAGGAAGAGAGAGAGGGAGGAAAAGAGCGAGAGAGAGAGAGAGAGAGGAAGAGAGAGAGGGAGGAAAAGAGAGAGCGAGAGAGAGAGAAGGGTGATTTACCTTATATAATTGCTAACTATTGCTGTAGTATGTATTAAGTAGGGATGAATTTGGCCTGATATCATGCTCGTACTTAATCTCATAAAAATACTGATACTGATACTGATATCCGATACCAGCTAATGCCGTGTGACCTGAACCCAGTGTATAGGCTTCGCTCACACAGCGAGTAGATTCTGACTTATTAGCACAGCTTATATGATATTTAAATTCAGCTAGATTTGAATGATTTCGCTGTTGATCAACACATACTTACAAAAGTATGTACATGTATTGGGTTTGAAATCAATAGTATGGATGCATCCCTAGAGCGTATTTTAAACTAGCAGTGTTATCTTCTCCACTCAATGCACAACGTCAGTGTAATCCTCATTACACACCATCATGTTA
Organism: Megaleporinus macrocephalus; assembly: GCA_021613375.1. NCBI lineage: Eukaryota > Metazoa > Chordata > Actinopteri > Characiformes > Anostomidae > Megaleporinus > Megaleporinus macrocephalus. The sequence continues at coordinate 22,511,748 of CM038722.1, forward strand.
TGGTTCTATCGTAACCGCTACAGTTTCCTCACTGAATGGCTCAGTAAGTTACATGCATGTAGTTTGAGTCTGTATTGGGGAGATAATGACAGTAACATTGTTCTCTCTGATTACGCCATTGATTAGGAAGTGCCTATAAAAATCCTCTTCGTAGTAGATCATAGTTATTGTTTGTCATTTGGGCCAGTGGAGGACAATGCAGAGGCCACTGGCGAGAGGTGAAGCCAATCTGGAAGAATTATCCTTCCATTCCACAATACACGGCCGGCTGTCTTGGGGCCAGCAGTCACCACGCGGCTCCAAACGGTTGCTAGGGAGCTGTGGTGTAATCCTGGGATGGGCTGGCGGTGTTGGGTTTGTACGACTTCCAAACACATTCACACACATGGGCATGGAAGAGCAAATGCAGTCTCTCTCTCTCTCTCTCTCTCTCTCTCTCTCTCACCTTCAGTCTCTCTCTTTTTAATCTCCAGACAATGATTAACACATTACTACATCTCTTAACTTTTAATGTATGCGATTGTGAACAACAGCATTAAATAATAATTCATCATTTTGTCTTATTTGCTCCAATGTGGTTGTAAGGAGAGATAAAACATCCAATACCTTAAACTCAACAAATACATGTACATTTTATGGTTAAAGTAGCAGAAATATAGCGTATTTAAGATCCATAAGTCTCAGCCCGCACCTTGACCTGGCCACACATTGGCTGTTCACACTTCCATGTATCATTTTGCACCAGTACCACATGAATCAACTACTGGTCAGTAGGTACTAGATTAGAGTCAGTATGTACTGCTCGAGCGGTAGACTAGTAGGCAGTTTCAGTAGGTGAGTTTTAGTGTCCACGCAATCTCAGACATACTACGTCCGCCATCTTACCAACGTCTTGTGACGTAAGACGTCAGACCACCACCGTAAAAAAGACCCGCTATTCATTTAAAATCCCATTTACCGATTTAGGTACTGTTTGTGACACTGATCTGCGTTTTGGTTTGAATCTGTACTCAGACTGTGTCGAGCTGTAACTTGGAGAAGACCAATCAGGAGGAATGTAATACTTTTACAGGTCCCGCTGTAGCCGCTGTTCACTAGCCGTAGCTATGGACACACAGCCTACGTTAGCGGGATAGCGCAGTGTGCTGTGGTCGCATACCTTAAAAATGGCTGCCAATTCAGTAGCTCATCCGGGTACCCTTCGCCTACTACTTGATGCCTACTGAGTGTTCGGACATACTAGCCACGTTAGCCTAATGATTGCCTAATGATAGTAGGCAGGTAGGCGATGTTGGACGCACCCAAGGTTTTAACTGAGGAGGATGCTCAGCCACTGCCGCTCCACACATCATATAGGTGCGTAAATCCTGAGGGACTGTTTACATCATGACTTAATTTTTTAAGATTGCCTCCTTCTATATGTCAGACCTATTAGCTGGCTTGTGACTAGTCGTTTTGTGTTACTCACTTGCTCCTGACCTACAGTAGTAGCCGCCTGGCTAGAGAGTCTGGCAATGCGAAACTAGTTGTGCTAACTTATTTTTACTTAGAATATGAACAAAACAGTCAGCGTGTTTAACTCAGGGTGTTTAAACTGTGTACGACTGTGACTTTCATCAGAATGTATTTATTTCTATCAGTAGACATTTTCATACATGAGCACAGGATAAGCATGAAAACAGCAAACACAATTTCCAATTTACTAAAGCAAAATTCAGTGAAAGCAGTGAAGCAGTGGCTCCTCTTCAGTTAGAACCTTAACTTCTAGTCATCTTCAAGTCCTAAACAAAGTATACAAACAGATGGACTGCAGTCAATAATGGTAGAACTGCAAAGTGCATCTATCTTGTAAATGGAGCTGATTAAAAAGAAGAGTGTGGATACAAGGTAGGCGTGCTTATTGAAGTGGCTGGTTAGTGTGCCGTGGAGGAAATAAATATTCAATCCCTTGCTGATTTTGTATGTTTACCCACTGACAAAGATATAAACAGTCTATAATTTTGCTAAAGGCACAGGACTACTTCATCGCATCAATGGGAGAATGGATGGAGCCATGTACCATAAAATCCTGAGTGACAACCTTCTTCCCTCCACCAGTACATTAAAGATGGGTCATGGCTGGGTCTTCCAGCACGACAATGACCCAAAACATACAGCCAAGGCAACAAAGAAGTGGCTCAAAAAGAAGGCCTAGCCAACTTCCAGACCTTAATCTCATAGAAAACTTATGGAGACAGCTGAAGGTCCAAGTTGCCAAGCAACAACCTCAAAATCTGAATGATTTAGAGATGATCTGCAAAGAGGAGTGGATCAGAATTCCTCCTGACATGTGCACAAATCTCATCATCAACTACAAAAAAACATCTGACTGCTGTCCTTGCCAACAAGGGTGTTGCCAACAAGTATTAAGTCTTGTTTGTTAGAAAGATGAAATACTTACTTCTCTCTGCAAAATGCCATTAAAAGTATATATTTTATACATTTATAATATAGATGCATAAAATACAATGTAAAAAAATGTTAGAAAATGTTTATAAAAGAATATAAAAGAATATAAAATAAACATAAAATACATACAAGATAATAAAAAGTTGAAATGCTAATAAAAAATACTCATTAAAACAATCACGATAAAAAAATAGATAATAATAATAAAATAATAAAAGTAATAGATAATAAAAATAATAAAAAGATAATAATAAAAAATAACAATAAAATAAAATAAAACAAACATAAAGGACAGTAGAAAATAGATCATTTCAATATGTGCACATCGTAGCTGTCTAAAGAAAACATCACCGTATCTCCATTTTTTGCTAATTTTTTTTTTCTGCTTCATTTGAACACAACAACGGACCTTCATATTGTGTGTAAATGTCCTAATGAATGGACCAATAGAAATGCTCCAAAATTCCGGTTCCATTAACCTACATTCAAAGTAAAGACAGTTTTTGTTACTAATTAAGAGATGCATGTTTATCTTTCATCAAAACGCTTACAATGCTCCTCCCAAACCAAGTAAATACAAATCTACATGTGTAGGTATATGTATGTGTGTATATGTCATGCATGTGACAGGCACTGTGCTGTATGAACTGTATCTGGCCCAGACAGGGGCTCTATTATGTTACACGTTCCAGTGTTATGAGATAATAGTTGGATTCGGCTGTGTTACAGCGAGGATGAGTCCCCCAAGACCAGCTTCTTAACTAAATACCTCACTGCATACCCTGCCAATCTCTGTTCTCGCGCTCTCTCTCTCTCTCCTGCTCGATCTCTCTCTCTCTCTCTCTCCCTCTCTATCTCACTTTTTGCCCACGCAGCTGTTCATTTTTATTTGATTTTATCCCTCCCTTTCTTGCCCCCTTCCTGTCTCTGGTTAGCGTTATCCTATGGAGGCATGTAACCTACATAAGAAATGAAGACGCTGTGGAGAGAGATGATCATGTCCTGTTTGTGCACTTCACTGTTAAGTAATTCTGTGACTTGTTTAAATGCAAAAACAGCCCACGCGTTCTCCTTTCACTCTTTTCATTTCTTCCCTGCTTTCTTGACCTCTCTCATTTTTTCCCTCTTCTTCATTGTTTCTGTTGTGTTTATTCTCTCTTCTTTTTCACTCCTCTCTTGTCCTCTCCACCTCTCTTCTCATTCTCCTGCTGGTGGTCCGAGGAACAGCTGTGTCGGGGCCTTATGTATCCCAGAAGTGTGTGCGTGTGCACATGGATACGTGTATGAGGGCTTCACTTCTACCGCTAATAATAAGCAGAGGCTTATTTAAGAGCTAAATATTGAAGTGTGTATTTATATATATATATATATATATATATATATATATATATATATATATATATATATATATATATATATACACACACCTTTATTTAAGTTGTCCTTTTCTGAAATATGAATTGGTGTCGTATGTTCCTGTGCAGTCCTCGCTGTGTCGCCACTTCTTTGGCTACGTCATTCCTCTTCAGACTGCTGGGGGCTCTATTCCACTTCTGACACCAGTGTAGTGTCAGTATAGCATAAGACACAGAGAAGACCATTAGTCTGCTGCGAGTAGTGCTCTTTTATTTAACCACCAGCGAAAGGCACATGTAAAGTGCTGTAAAGGGGTCACCACTACTCCACCTGACAGTGATCAACCCCAACATCCAGCACATAACTTTAAACTAACAAACAGCAACAGTAAGTTCTTTATTAAACTTACTTAGCTGCTTTCACACCGAGCATGAAAATTCAGTGGTGCACTTCTGATTTCAGTAGGGCGTGTTGCACATGATTCTTAGAGGCACCTGCAGCAAAAAACGCCATGCCCGACATTTAAGATCATACAAAGTTCTAAGGTTTTAACTTTAGCGTGACTCTTCGGCCACGTCTCAGCCTATAGGAGAGCAGTAGGTGTGTCTGGTCTGTCTTGTCGCTAATTCAAAGGTTCTGTTGGAGAGCGCTGCCCACTTTCGTGTTCAACCCGGCAAGCACTGCTCATACCTCATACTGAGAGTGCTGGGAAAGTTGGTAATAGATAAAGAACTGGAACTAGGCTTTTGTGTTTACAGTAATTTCACCCCAACATTTGATTTTAAATCTGATTTTTTTTGGAGCAAATTTAGATCTTAGTAATGATTCAGGTTGGCACAGCTTGCTCTGTTGTTGTGGAATCATCGACAGCCCTGTTTGTCATTCTGGACACAAAATGTTTTCTTCTTCCACAGCTTCCCGCACACTGTTTGAAAGCTATGAAGTTGTGGAGTGCTGGCGTCACATTAGAATCGTTTTGCATACGTATGTGCAGCCAGGCTTTTTTTATGTTTTATTTTTCTTTTAGTGTTACAAACGTTCCTCCATTTGTTTGTTTGTTGTTTTTTTTAAGCATTGCACATTCTGGGCTCAAGGTATGGCCACATTCGCTGAATATAAATCAAGTTGCCCACCCCCACCCCACTTTTTGCTCCGTCTCTCTTCCTCCCACTGTACTGTTGTTCCTCTTTTGCTTGTACTTCATATTATCTCTCTTTCACACACTCTGTTTTTCTTCATTTGCTGCCTCTTGATGGTGCTTCAGAGTGGCACACTCCCGGGTTGTGCTGTGTGTGTGTGCAAGGAGCTCTCCTCAAAGATCACAGGAGTCTAAGTATGAGTGTGTGTGAGAGATCAAAGAGGAAAGTCGTGAAGACACCAGGCATGCTGAAGATCACAAGGCTTGGTGTGTGTCTGTGTCTGTGTGTGTGTGTGTGTTCAAGAGTTGACAGTACAGACCTGTGTGTTACTGGAGGTGTAAGGGGAGTGCATACTGGTTAAAATGTGCTTCTATGGAGTAAATATTCATCTGTATTAAAGTATCATGATATAGACATAAAATACAGCTGTTGGTCACCGTGATGTTAAAAAAGATAAATTCTGATTAAATTTAGATTACATGGCACTGACATACCTCCCATATGTAGTGTGTGTAGATTTCTATTATCTGCTGATGTCAGGACAAGTAAACTGACAACATAAGACATGTTTTATTGTGGCTGAAAACAGAGAAATCAGGAAGTACAGTATATCCACACAGCAGAAAAGACAAATCTGCTAAGTGTACAGGGCAAAAGATCTAGAATAGATGTGTACGGCTAATAGGGCTGTGTATTAGCAAGAACCTGGTGATACAATACGTATCGTGATACAGCGGTCATGATTTAATGTATTGCAATATATTACGATATTGCAAGCAAATTGATATACTGGGATTTTTTAGATCCTACTATTAAAACACACCACTGTATGAACAGGTTTATCAATGCTTACAATAGCATTGCGCCCTTGTGCTGCTTGTTAATGTTGGATTGGAGCTGAAAATGGATTACAACACTGCCGTCTAGTGGTCAGAGCTTTAAACACCACAGACAAAGATTCACTGTCTGCCAGGAATCTGTATCGATACTGTGAATATCCTGATATTCAATATTTCAGTATTTTCTTACAGCCCTAACGGCTACATGTAGCCAAGAAATATTACAGGTCGGTTAGTTAGTTAGTTGGGTAAGTAGGCAGATAAAGAAAAAGTTGTTTTGTAGCTGTTTATGTGAGTGTAATGAGTTGTGACATTGAGCTGTGTGTGTGGCCTTCATCCAAAACCTTTTCAGCTTTTCAGGAATCAAATGAAAACAGCACTGTGCTCCAGATGAGCCGGATAGCGTGTGTTATTTTCTCACCTTTCCACACATCTCGGGCTGATATTTCTGACAAACTGTCCTGCCGTTCAGACCGCAGGTTTGTTCAGTTTTTTCTTAGAGTTGTGGAGAAAAGGAACGTGTCATATGTCCAGGCGATGTCTTCAACTGTACGTCTAAAAGAAAATTATACACACTGACTAGCACAATGTCAGAGTGCTTATTGCAGTTATTTTTAAAACAGTGCTGCACTGTTCTTAGAAAAACTGTTTATAGAGACACCTTATTATGTATGCCTGCCTTACTGCGTACTTTAATTTGAGTTCAAGTTGCAGTATGTAAAGGATTGAACTCTCTGATCTCCTTGGTGGAAATATGCAAATGCATGTAACATGCAGAAGCTGTTACGCTTTGTAACATCAGGTGAGAGTCGGTGCACTAGCCTAAGAGCTGCTGAACCTGATCATTTTGAGTGCTCAAGGTGAGTTCAGTCAAATTTTGTTAAATGACATGAACAAGGATGGAAATGAATGATCTAATATTGTCATCCTCATCAATATAATATAATATAATATAATATAATATAATATAATATAATATAATATAATATAATATAAGAAGCTGATGGTAGATCTAGATCTAGCTGATGTGCTAGATTCAGGAGGAAACGAAGAAGCGCCTACTGTACTTTCACAAATGAGAGAAAATGTCATTTAATTTCATTAATTCTGGCCCAACCGTGTTGCTCGAGCCCTACCTGAAACATTATGTTTAATGAGCTTGAGTTTTCTGTGTATGGGAGCAGACATGGTGTGCAGACCCACACTGCTGCTGCAGAGGTTTAACCGTACAGGTAGCTCAACGCTTCCCAAGATTACACCGCTCTGCTTAGACTAAACATGTCCATCACAGAAAAACTACTGATTGTTATTGCATAAAACCCTTTTTTTATTATTATTTTAATTTCTTTCTTTTTATCTCACTGTGACAGTCTACATGGTTTACCTGTGTTTTGCACTGTATCTGCTATATGATGCTGCATGGCAGCCTGGTGTGTGGTGGGCTTTAGAAGCTGATAGAAAAACAAAAAGGTATATCAAGAAGTATATCCAACCATCCTTTTCTCAGTCAGTCAGTCAATTAGCCAAAATTAATACTTTACTAAGATGTCAAAAATGATGTCTTTGCTAACAGGCAGGTTTAGTGTGTCCTACACGAAGTAAACCCAAATAACACCTCAGTTTGCCAGACAAATGGATAAAATGTTGGTTGATATGCAAAAACACTGGTCTATTGTGAATATTTCCCTTCATACGGTCTCAAAAGTCTTAAAAAATAAAAAAAAATCATTGCTAACAAAACCATATTTGTCATGTGGGTTGGCCACTTACATCCCTCGAATATAGCCAGTATAACATTTCACTCACACTTCTACACACCTTTGCTCACACACACACACACGCCACATCTGTGGGCTGAGTTGAATCAGCTCAGAGTGTTTGATATATGAGGGAACTCAGCCATCACATCATGTCAATCTCCCTCAAGACATCAACTCTGCTAAAGCACCACCGAGCGCACACACTCTCGCACTAGGACTGCATGCGATTTTTCTTAGATTCTTCTCTGTGAATCTACAATCCCCCCTTGCTACCCCACACAGACAGACAGACAGACCCACACACACACACACACACCCAGAGACACACATCAGAGTGTATTTGTAAATTGCTGAGGCCTTTGAGAAGTGCACCAGTGGAAAGGTGCTCTTTTATAAAAGTGATTGGTGGTGATTTTACCAGCCCCCTGCACCGAACTTCACTCTAACCTTTAATGCACACACACACTGTAACCTTTTACACACACACACACACCCCACGCACCCATCTTACACTCCAGGGCCAGCTCTTACACGCCAGGGCCACAGTTACTGTAATTAGCAACAAATAAATATGTAAATAAATAATTAATAATATAATTGTTCACTTATTAATGTATTAATATTCATTAATGTATTCATTTCATGCTAACACAAGCAGTCCCACGCTTAACCATAACTAAACAAGTTACGCAACATTCCTTGTACTTAACCGATTACTGAGTCAGTCACATTAAGCTAATATTCAGCATTCGTCAGATAATCGGAATCTACTTTTGAACTTGATTTGAACTTGAACGCACATCTTTGATGGAACCGCAATCAACAAAATACACTTTTGTAATCTGGCCCAGTGTCCAACAGCATTATTGCATTGGTAGATAAGTGGATGACTCATTGAGAGCACCCAAGCAGCGCTTCTGTAGTCTGTTTGTGTGTCAGGTAGATCTAGTCATATGTGCTTTTCACTTTTGTGCTAGATTCAGGAGGAAACGAAGAAGCGCCTACTGTACTTTCACAAATGAGAGAAAATGTCTTTTTATTTCACTAATTCTGGCCCAACCGTGTCACATGTCCAGCTCGAGCCCTACCTGGAACATCATGTTTAATGACCTTGAGCTTTCTGTGTATGGGAGCAGACATGGTGTGCAGACCCACACTGCTGCTGCAGAGGTTTAACATGTTCAGAAAGTGTGTTTCTGCTTGTTAAAAGTACAGGTAACACTTCTAAAGATTTCACTGATCTGCTTAGACTAAATGTGTCCATCACAGAAAACTACTGATTGTTGTTGCATAAAACATATTTTGGTTGGACAACAAAATCAATGTTTTTGCTTTTTACTAAGCTTATTGTTTACAAACTGTAAAGTTCAAACAATGCAGTTGCATCAAATAGCATAATTAACAGAATGGCCATTAACTGTGATGCATAGTCGTAGTTTAGCATTGCTGTCTTGTTACACCACTGTCTAGCATTAGATAAAACGATGGTGGGCACTCTGGGCTTTCACAGCGGGCAGATTTTATGACCTGTTATGGTGTATATTAAGAGCATCCTCAAACCACAGTGTCAGGATTCAGATATCAGACCAAAAGCCTTCAGGTCTCAGGACAATTGGACATCAGGTGAAATGGCCTCAGGCGAAAGGCCTCGGACAAAAGGTGTCAGACTAAGCGGCTACAGACAAAAAAGCCTTAGATGGGAAAATCTGTGTGACATTCACGTTTACTTCACTTGATTAATTACACTATCAGGGAAAATAAAACATGACAGTATACTAGAACCACAACGTTTACTGATCTGCTGTGCTCTGTCTTTATGTTTGGTTTGTTAAAAAAAAAAGATTCAACTTAAACTTACATTATTGAGCGCTATGAAGAACTATATGGAACACTGGAGCACCATGTAAAGCACTATTGTGGGGGGCATTATTATAGGTGTGCAATATAGAACACTAATAAAAAGAGCACTACTAAGAACAGTTTTAAAGCAAACATTTTTATAGGGAGCACCATATAGAACATTACTATTGAGATCACTATATAGAACATTATTACAGGGAGCACTATGTAGAGCAGTATTATAGTATTATTATATATTGTGTTTGGTATTGTGTAGTGGCTTATACTACACTATGCCCACTCATGCTGTAGACTAGGGTTTCATTCCCTACTTGTGAAACCACCTTATAGCAATATAGTATACAGTCCCTGGGTACTACTCCTAACGCTACCTACATTTGCTACCTACAACTGTGAAATGTAAACTGTCACTCTGGTTAAAAGCGTTCACTAAATGCCATAAAATTAAAATGTAAAATATTATAGGGAGCCCTATATACTGTAGAACACTGTAGAACAGCATTACAGGGAATACTATATGAAGTACCATATAGAACACTATTACAGGGAGCACTAGAGAGAACACTATTATACAGAGGACTGTATAAAACTGTATTCAAGGGAGCACTAAAAAAGAACACTATATAGAACACTACTATATGGAGCACTATATAGAACACTATTACAGGGAGCTCTACTATATGGATCTTTATATAGAATGCTATCACAAGTAAGCACTATATAGACCACTATTACAGGGAGATCTACTATATGGATCTTTATATAGAATGCTATCACAAGTAAGCACTATATAGACCACTATTACAGGGAGCTCTACTATATGGATCTTTATATAGAATGCTATCACAAGTAAGCACTATATAGACCACTATTACAGGGAGATCTACTATATGGATCTTTATATAGAATGCTATCACAAGTAAGCACTATATAGACCACTATTACAGGGAGCTCTACTATATGGATCTTTATATAGAATGCTATCACAGGGAGCACTATATAGACCACTATTACAGGGAGCTCTACTATATGGATCTTTATATAGAATGGTATCACAGGGAGCACTATATAGACCACTATTACAGGGAGATCTACTATATGGATCTTTATATAGAATGCTATCACAGGGAGCACTATATAGACCACTATTACAGGGAGATCTACTATATGGATCTTTATATAGAATGGTATCACAGGGAGCACTATATAGACCACTATTACAGGGAGCTCTACTATATGGATCTTTATATAGAATGCTATCACAGGGAGCACTATATAGACCACTATTACAGGGAGCTCTACTATATGGATCTTTATATAGAATGCTATCACAGGGAGCACTATATAGACCACTATTACAGGGAGCTCTACTATATGGATCTTTATATAGAATGCTATCACAGGGAGCACTATATAGACCACTATTACAGGGAGCTCTACTATATGGATCTTTATATAGAATGCTATCACAGGGAGCCCTATATAGACCACTATTACAAGGAGCACTGTAGAGAACACTACTATATGGAGTACTTTATAGATCATTATTTCAAATTGTGTCATTATAGGGAACACATTGTACATTTCATACATTTGCTCACATTCTATCACATAAGATGTGCGCTTTATGATTATTCCATATCTGTTTTGTGGTGCATCGTGGGATTGTACAATGTTTTAGGCCAACGCTACAAATTGCCGCAGAATATAGTAAATCTAGTTTTTTGGTTTTGCATATGTTTACTTTTTTTTATAGTTTATGGCTGCGCGTCTTGTGTTTTATAGTGTTCAGCTTAATATTCGTAATGCAAATTCATTGTTCTGTCACAAAACCCTGGAGAAACAGCAATGCTCTACGGACGTTTTTCCTATTCAACATGTAGGCTCCTTTTGAATAATGGAATGTTGCCGTCAGACAGGAGTATTTCCATCTTGCCCTTCATCTCCGGAACGTTTTGCGAGGTCCGGCCATAACGCAACCATTTAAATATAGCGGCCGAAGGGTACTTGTTGGAGAAATGCAAATGTAGCACGAGAACTTGGCATCTCGTTGGAGGAGGGACAGTGGCATGACACGATGACATAACAATATCTCAGCTGTTGTTTTGACAGGAGCTATGTTCTGTCCATACTGAATCATCACAAGCGCACACACATGCGCCCATGCGACATGTAAGAACTTTGCTCTGTCTGTGGTGAATCACTCATGTACACATGCATACGTAATAAGTAACAAGTAAATGGACGTTTGTGCACAGACACATAATCATGCACTTAGTACCAAACCCTGAGTAAACAGTAAGAACTGTTGTGGTTATTTGAACACATGAATATGAACTGGTTTAAAAGTAGTTTACTTTATTAGATAGATTAAATACATGTATAGTTTGGAATAAAAATAATGAATTAATATTGAAATAACTGTAGAAAATCTGTAGAAAATGTCCAGGCATCTATTAAACGAAACAAAAAGTCTAAATAAAAATATTTTGAGAAAAAGGTGCTAAATTAGTACAATGTAAGTAGTGTGAGTTAATGTTTTGTAAGAGTGTTAAATCAGATCAATAAGAAATTTCACAAATTTTTCATTGTAGAGATGCTAGAAAGTATATTAATATAGAAACTATATAATAATGCCTCTGAAAGCTCTCACACAGAAATGTTTTTGAAAAAGTTTTAGCTTACAGCATATTTTTAATGCCTTCATGGTTGAAACATATATGCAGGATGCCCTTATTGTTAAGATATAAAACAATATAAAATATATGGAATTCAGAAGATGTGCTGTGGTGGTTTGCTGATAGTTTTGTTTAGTCAAATGCATTTATTTGTGATGTAGACATTGCGGCTACTGGTTCCTATCACCATCCCTGTGAAGATGTCTAAAAAGCAATCTTGAAATACAAATGAAATGCAGCTGGTTAAATAGACAATATGGTCAAAATACCCATCACTAACACAAATTTTGGAGGGCTAGTTTGGTCATTGTGAGGGTGATATCAGTAGGCTGGTACCCTGAAGACAGCAATGTAAACACAAAACTGATTAACAAAAACAGATGAACAAAGTAGATCTACATTAAGAGTTATTGTCTAGTGCTAATACTAAAATATTTAAATACTTTAAATAAAACACAATACCATTTAGTGTCAGTGACAATAATAAAAAAAATTGCCGTTATAAAATAACTGGGGGTCCGGTCTTCCAGCTACAAACAGAAGTCGCCAAGAACCTTAGCTCATATTTTCAGACTTTCAGACTTCCCCTCCCTCAATCAGTTTTCCCTCGTACTACCACCACGTGTTGAAGGTACTGTGGAAATTCAATATAGAAATAGTATTGCCTGTTAGAATGAGTTTCTTTCCATTGTGTCTCTGAATTTCTTGTTTTTATGTTCTTATTCTGATATTTCAGCCAAATACCTCAATCACGATACATGTGATGTGAATTAAGCAGAAATAAAAAAACACTGGTAATAACACAGTTTGTGACACAAGTTAATAAATGAATCATAGTGCAATAGTTGAATTGCACTTCTTCCGTACAGGCAGATCAGTTCAGTGTTTCTTACTTTCACTGCTAGTTATAAATGAATGAAACAACAGTCTGCATTGAGTTTAATTAGAGTTACATAGAACGATGTGGGAATTTTTTGCCTACACTTGATGTTTCCCTCGAGTCCACAGTACAGTATGACAGATGTAGGAGTTTTTATAGAATTGTCCTTTTCGAGACAATGTTAGCGACCATCTGGCGACTGGCCATTGTTATCTTGCATAGCATTAAATTAGTGTTTTTTCCCTCACATGCACACACATACAGACACGACAGCCGTGTGGTTAGCTGAGGTCTAATGCATTCTCAAGAGTTTTCGAACATGCCAACCGAATAAACCCAAGAGAGCCCTGCAGTGTGTTAAAGTGTGGTAAACTATGCAATATTTATACACCCCATTCAGCACTATGGAATATGTATGTAGTTTGCTCAGCACTTTTGTAACTGTGGGTTTATTTGTGTGTATGTGTGTGGCCCAATCACTCTTTTCCCTGGAGGAAAAGACACACACATACACACACCTACACACACACACACACACACACACACACCTACACCATCCCTGTGAATACTTACAACTTACTTTTTAAGTTCTAAAATTGAACTTGATTTAAATATTTAAGATCATGAAATGCTTGAAATGTGTTATTGGTTACTATTAGAGATAGACTGATCAGCGTTTTTCAATCACCGATCACCGTACGTCGCAATCGGCCGAAAGCCAAATTTGACTTAGGGCGGGGCTACATGCAATTATTCACTATATTCAGCCACGTGGTGTACTCTTAACCGAGGTAATGTACTCTTAAGTGTCGTATCAGATTAGTAGTGTTAAATGTCTTTGTTTTGGTTTCCCAACGAGACACGTTGATTTAATAGATATTACTGAACACCCTGGATGAGTCATAGGGTAAAACACTGCTAGACGGACAATGTTTTCTATCCGCGCATGCCGTGAACACCAGAAACTGTTCTTGCGAGGCTGATGCTTTACTCAGTATGACGAAAATTAAACAGTATGTTTTTCAGATAGGAATTGCAGGGAACTGGCTGGAGGGGGTTTCACAGAGGTCTTCTCTTCCTGGATGAAACGCTAGCTGGAAATACAAATTAGGCTCATTTGTTTAACGTAATCGATTGGCTCTCAGGATCGGCTAAATTGGAGAAATATCAGCTGATCACCAATCACATATTTCAATGAAAAATCGCCTGATACCGATACATAGCCGATCGATCTTTCCATCTCTAGTTACTATTACAGGTATTGAAGTCTAGGATGATACCTGTGAACTCATCCACTAATATCCAGATGATGGTAATCCTTTTGTCAGAACCCAAACACTCTTTGAATAAATTAGAAATTAATGCACATTAATGTATAATTTTTAAATTATTATTATTATTATTATTATTATTATTATTATTATTATTATTATTATTATTATTATTGTTTCTTTTGTAATGGTTAAAGTGTAAACAAAGTAGTTTAGAGTGGTTCAAGCAGTCAAATATACAGGGTTCACTAAATTATTCAGAAAGGTTGTGATAGAAACTAGACACCTGTGGTGTTTAATTAATTCTGAAACTATCACACAAAGTTATTACATGAGACATTGTTCAAAGGAGTGCAATTTTTTGGTTAGTTTAAAATTTTTAAAATAAACAAAAACAGTTTTGATGATATGTCAGAGACGTGAAGTTTGAATACTAACTAGCTAGCCCCGCTTCGTCCTGTCTCGTAATACCACTTTGTACCTGATAGTGAAATCAGTCCAACATGAGAGGATGCAGCAGAGGCACTGCTCCAATAGTGTATTTTAACTGCTTGTCAATCCTGTTGAAGGTGCTGCTCACAGTTAGATTATTTAAGGAAGCCAGTGAAAGAAAGAGTACTTGTTTTTTTCCAGATTGGTAAGGACTGTGCACTTTCTAGCCCTGTTGTTTGGAGTATGAATTCGACAGGTGGGATCATCTTACAAATTGCTTCTAAAAAATAAAGGACTTGGTAAAAGTCTGACTGGCATGTTATCTTAATGCATGTGTTATGTAGAAAAACCAAACTCCCATTGAAAAGCTTTTATAAAACATGTACAGTTATTAATGCTGATAGAATGAAGTAGGTTTGTGTGTGTATGTGTACTGTATGTGTATTGTATGTGTATTGTATGGGTGTGTGTGTGTATGTGTATTGTATGTGTGTGTGTTTGTGTGTATTGTATGTGTGTGTATGTGTATTGTATGTGTTTGTTTGTGTGTGTGTGTTCTGTGCATTCTGTGCTGTTTGTTTGTGTGTGGTGGAGATTATATGTACTTGTATTTGTGTGCTGCTGGTACATTAGGATCGTTCAGAATGTGAGATTTATTTGTGACTGTGCCATTTTGTTTTTGTGTGTATGCACGTCTGTTTGTGTGTGTGTGTGTGTGTATGTACGCTTACGTGTGTGTATTCACGTCTGTGTGTGTACAGTGCATGGGAGTGCAAGTGGGTATTTTTTCACTCTAATGGCATCTTTAGCAAGACCGTTACGATGGAAACCACGTTGCCACGGAAACGCTGCATGTCTCTTTGAATTAGAAATCTCTCTCCCACTCTCTCCTATCGCTCTCACTCTCTCTCTCTTGCGCTCCCTGTCTCTCTCTCTCTCTCTCTTGCGCTCCCTCTCTCTTGCGCTCCCTCTCTCTCTCTCTCTCTTGCTCTAGCACTCTCTCTCTCTCTCTCTCTCAGTCATACAGTAGGGCTGGAATACTGTAGCTATAAATGCAATTGTGCATATGAACTGTGTCAGTAGCGTCACTTGCTGACCCACACAGGCCTTTTGTGAATTTATGAATTTTATCCATTTCACAACACTGACTCTTCCTGTTCTGCCACAAGCTCAGCCCCAATACCATTTCTCAGTCTCCATCTTTCAGTCTTTCTCCTTTTTCTCTCTGTGTTTTTGACAGTGCAGCTGTCCCTAGTCAGAAAAGTGCTGGAGCAGAAAGATATTTAAATTCAAACCGGGAAAGGAGAGAGAGAGACAAGGAGTCAGACAGAGAGAGAGAGGGAGAGAGAGAGAGAGAGAGAGCGCGAAGGTGATGGGGCTTAGGGTATCTTCATTTACAATTATGGAGTCAGGTGGACTTCCTTGACAGAAAAACTTGGAAATAATTATTTCCTTAAATAGAACAGAAAAGAAGAAAGGAGATAGAGAGAGAGAGAGAGAGAGAGAGAGAGAGCGAGAGGAGGGAGAGAGAGTGGCAGAACTGAAGTAGAGAGATAAGGAGGGAAGCAGGGGATAACAGATGTAAGAAGAGGGTTAGTGACTGTGTGTGTTTGAGAGAGAAAGAGAGGGAGAGAGAGAGTATATAGATGTGACTCATAGTGGAAAAACCTGGATGAGCGAGGCTTGAGAAAGAGAGAGAGAGAGGAGAACGCTTGAATGAGGAAAAGATAGAAAAGGCGGTGGAAGAGAGGTATTTTGGAGGAAACGTTGATAGAGAGAGGGAGAGGGAGAGTGACAGGAGGAAAGGGAGAGAGGGAGAGAATGAAAGAGTGAAAAAAAGAGGGACAGAGGGAAAGAGAGAGGAGAGAGTAAGACAGGAAGAAAGTGAGAGTGAGAGAAAGTGAATGAGAGGGAGAGAGAAGGAGAGAAGAAGACGTAGAAAGTGAAAGACAGTGAAAGAAAGAGAGGGAGAGAGAGAGAGGGAGAGAGGAAGAGAGTGAGAGAAAGAGAGGGAGAGAGTGAGAGAGAGAGAAAGAGAGAGGAAGAGAGTGAGAGAGAGAGGGAGAGAGTGAGAGAGAGAGAAAGAGAGAGGAAGAGAGTGAGATAAAAAGAGGGAGAGAGTGATAGAGAGAGAGGGAGATGGACTAGAGGAAAGCAGTGTGACAAAATGTCATCGTCATGGCAATTAATTGTCACAGCATGCTTTCTGGAGTGTTGCCATAGTGATAAATTGTCACAATATGCTTTACTGAACATTGTCATGCCGGTTATTGATATCACTGGATTTCTGAGCATCGTCGTGGCGATTAATGATATCACTATGCTTTTTTGAGTGTCGTCATAACAATATACAATATGCCACAATATATTATGTCACAATGTGCATTTCTGAGCATTGTCATGGCAATAAATGATGTCACACTATCCTTTTCTGAGCATCGTCATGGCGATAAATGATGTCACACTATCCTTTTCTGAGCATCGTCATGGCGATAAATGATGTCACACTATCCTTTTCTGAGCATCGTCATGGCGATAAATGATGTATGATAGCACATTCCCTTATTTTGCATGAGGCTGCTCTTATGTTGTCATGCTATTTCTGTTGCTTAATGTTATGACCACAGGCTAATTGGATGTGTTCTTAAACATATTGTGGATGACATGAGGTCTTTTCCATGTGTGAATATATTAAATTATAAATAAATAAATATTAAATAATTTACAGTGGCGTTAAACATGGTCCGGCCAATCACATTTCAGAAGCAGAATTATTCATTTTATAATTGAAATTTAAAGGACCGCATCCCTAATTTTGGTTAGGGATGCGTTAACCGCCTAAATTTAAGTCTTAGTGGTTCAAAAATGTACACCAGGGGTCACTAATAGGCGGTCCGGGTCCGGACCCAGACGTTGTCCAATGCGGACCCAAACCGATAAACTATTGAGAAAGATTTAATTTAGACTGTGTTTATTTTAAGCGGCGGAGCTTTTCTTGTCTTTACGGTATACGGGCTTTACGACGCAGTAAACTCACAGACCAATCAGTGTGCTGTAAAATCACTAAAGGCGCTCCTCAACCAATCAGATCTGTGCACATTGGGGCGTGCGCACACAGGCTAGGTATGAAGTGAGGAGCAGCAGCTGGAGACTAAAGCGAGTCAGAAAGAATAACATAAGAACAGAAAGTGAACAGTAAAACTGACTGTTTAACAGGAACAGTCCTGGAATGGACTCGCTCGTCTAGTTTTGGAGAACACCGCTCTGTAAAACCAACATGTCCGTTTGTGAAGCTGAGTTAACAAGAAGACGCACGCTTTATTTACTTTCTCTATAAATAAACACTTTAAGAAGCATTCTGCTTTCTTAATGTAGCCCTTGTTTTTACTTTAAGTGAGGAAAAACATTTATTAGAAGTTTTTAAAATAATTAATTCAGTTCAACATTTAAACAGTAAATATACTGAAGTATACTGAACGGTATGTGTGGTGTGTTGGTGTTTCAGTAGCTGATGGTATAAGATGCTGATTTTAGGCTACTTCAGTAAACAGGATACACCACTGAATCATAACACAAGTTAGAAATGATGAGGGTCCGCACCTTGGCCTGAGTAAATCTCCTCTAACTGGACCTTACTGAACTCTAATTAAGCACCCCTGATCTACACAGTATTCCACAATTTCCCCCTCGTAGTTGATAAGCCGAGATGTTTTTCCTCCTTCTTTTCTTTAGTTTCTTTTTCTCTTAGTAAACTAATGTAACCCACAAACTCTAGACGCTTAAAATCACCCAAATCTTTTCTAAGTACATCCCTAAGACTTCCCTCAGCCCGCTCAAGCTACACCCAGTTCTTACACTCCATGCGCACAGTCTTCTGATTTAGGACGTCAGGTTCTGTGGAGGGTTGTATTTCAGCACAACACTTGTTTTCTACAACAGCTACTCACTGCAGTCGGCTACACGGTGACCTTTGATTGGTTTTGTAGGTTAAAGCGAATCTTCTTGTGTATTAAATCCCATCAACAAGTCTGCACAACCTTAATGAAAATGTTACGGAAACAATTTGACTGTGAAAGTGATTTGATAGCATTTGAGTTACACTCTTAGCTTCAGCGCTAAATCAGGGAATTTGTATGCTGAACATGCCTACATCTGGGAGAAGTGGAACATTTGGGTAAATGAAATGTAAAGCATTCCTCTTACGTTTCTCATATAGAAACCTCAATACAACTAATGTGCTACCTTCGTATTGAGTGATGAACCCAACACAAATAGGCCTATGCAGCTTGAGGGGTTAACGATTAATCGTCGATTATTAACCCCCCCCCCCCTTGCATCTCCAGCTATCGCGGTGCTGTGTTTTTGCCGTGTCGCCAGAGAGAGAGAGAGAGAGAGAGAGAGAGAGAGAGAGAGAGAGAGAGAGAGAGAGAGAGGTTATAGGATACGAGTCGAAGTGGAAGTGAGTGTGTTTTAAGATGAAAGAGTTGAGAGAGACACACGAGACACTGGTTACACACACACACGTGCTTCAGAGAGCAGGGGGTGAATGAAGGTTGGCGAGAACGCGCACGCAGACACGCAGTTGTTCATAAAAGGGGGACATTTTTGCATATTCACTGCTCCGCTTGGTTTCACAGCCTTGTAAATAGCTCTAATTCATTAAGCTAATGAAACTTAATGGATCCGTCCCTTTCAGAACTAAACAGTAAACATCGCAGCGGAACAAGCCCTCAGCCGCTGCACCACCACTCACCACGCTCTGTGTGTGTGTGTGTGCGCGCGCGCGCTTGTGTGTCGTCTCGATTCTCACACCCTGATTCCTGCACCTCAGAATGAGCTCTAAACAGTGTTCAGCTCATACTCATCGACCTTACTGCAGTAGTACTCGCATACGTACACGTATCTCTCCCCATCTTAGAGCTTGTTCTCTCTCCTTGGCACTTTTCTTCCCGTTTTCCTTACGACACCAGCCCCGGGAGAGCTCTTGCTCATTCTTTCGCCTCTCTCTTTCCTTTATTTCTCTCTCTTTGTTCAATTCTCCACTATTACTGTTCTTATCGCCAAACCGTTCAGCCATTATTACACTCTCTATTGCTTCCATTCCTGCTTCTCTCTCTCTCTCTCTCTCTCTCTCTCTCTCTCTCTCTCTCTCTCTCTCTCTCTCTCTCTCTTTGAGGCAGGGGTGGGCGCTGTGGCAATATGTTATTCTTGAGGAACCAAAATAGGATTTGTGGGCCGATGCCGATATCAGATCAGATTAAGTGCTCTCGTCCTTATCTGCGGATGGAGAAACGTTTCTAAAACATGGAAATCAGGACTAAATCTGTTAGCACAAGTTTGGGCAAAAGTTTGGGCGCCCCTGGTCAATAGACCTGTTTAATTGGGTTTTTTGTGTGTGTGTGTAAATAAGTTACACGTCCTCTACAGACTTCTGCACACTTTAATACACAAGTTTGGTTTGTTTGCTGAATTTCCTATTAAGTGAAGCCCAGTTTATCTGTACTGCTTTTTTTGGGTCTGGTACGTTAAACTCAGAACTATAGAAATTGTGCACCGCAGTTTGCAGAAATGGACATATTTAAATTCCATTCAGAGGATGCATGCATCATACAACTCACCGATTTCAGAGCCTGTAAACAACAGTGAGTGCACAGTAACGGTATAAACTGGCTGTTATGCCATTGTTTAATTTTTTATTTTTGTTTGTTTGTTTGTTGCAAACCTCAGAAAACCCAAAATCTCTCCCATGGTTTGAAAAGTCCTGTTATTGCATTGTGTTAAAATTTCATGATCGACAGAAATGGTCCAAAAGTACTTGGAAAGATATCTTACACTGAACTTCTGGTAAAGAAATATTTTTCATTCAATACTTTTATATGTAATCATTCTCCTGTAACGTTACCAGTGTGTGTATGTGTGTCTGTGTCTCTGCCCTGTGATGAATGGGCAGCCTGTCCTGGGTATTTCCTGCGTTCTGCCCAGTAAGTGCTGGGATAGGCTCCAGCACCCCACGCAACCCAGGAGGATAGGGATTAGATGATTAAATGAATGAATGTATGTATGCATGTATGAATGTATGTATGTATATATGTATGAATGTACTTATTTATGTATGTATGTATGTATGTGTGAACAGATTATTGAATGTATGTATGTATGAATTAATGTATGAACGGATTAATGTGCGTATGTGTGTATGTATGAATGTATATATGAATTTATGTAGGTATGCATGTATGAATGATTGAATAAATCTATATATGTAGGTATGTATGTATGTATGAATGATTAAATAAATCTATGTAGATATGCGTGTATGTATGAATGATTAAATAAATCTATGTATGTAGGTATGTATGTATGAATGTATATATGAATGTATGTAGGCATGTATGTATGAATGATTAAATAAATCTATGTATGTAGGTATGTATGTATGAATGTATGTATGTATGTATATATGTATGAATGTACTTATTTATGTATGTATGTATGTATGTGTGAACAGATTATTGAATGTATGTATGTATGAATTAATGTATGAACAGATTCATGTGCGTATGTGTGTATGTATGTATGTATGTGTGTATGTATGAATGTATATATGAATTTATGTAGGTATGCATGTATGAATGATTGAATAAATCTATATATGTAGGTATGTATGTATGAATGTATATATGAATGTATGTAGGTATGTATGTATGAATGATTAAGTAAATCTATGTATGTAGGTATGTATGTATGAATGTATGTATGTATGTATATATGTATGAATGTATTTATTTATGTATGTGTGTGAAAAGATTATTGAATGTATGTATGTATGAATAAATATATGAATGGATTAATGTGTGTATGTGTGTTTGTATGTATGTATTTATGAATGAATGAATAAGTGTATGTATGAATGATTAAATAAATCTATGTAGATATGCGTGTATGTATGAATGATTAAATAAATCTATGTATGTAGGTATGTATGTATGAATGTATGTATGTATGTATATATGTATAAATGTACTTATTTATGTATGTATGTATGTGTGAACAGATTATTGAATGTATGTATGTATGAATTAATGTCTGAACGGATTAATGTGCGTATGTGTGTATGTATGTATGTATGTGTGTATGTATGAATGTATATATATGAATTTATGTAGGTATGCATGTATGAATGATTGAATAAATCTATATATGTAGGTATGTATGTATGTATGAATGATTAAATAAATCTATGTAGATATGCGTGTATGTATGAATGATTAAATCTATGTATGTATGAATGTATATATGAATGTATGTAGGCATGTATGTATGAATGATTAAATAAATCTATATATGTAGGTATGTATGTATGAATGTATATATGAATGTATGTAGGTATGTATGTATGAATGATTAAGTAAATCTATGTATGTAGGTATGTATGTATGAATGTATGTATGTATGTATATATGTATGAATGTATTTATTTATGTATGTGTGTGAACAGATTATTGAATGTATGTATGTATGAATAAATGTATGAATGGATTAATGTGTGTATGTGTGTTTGTATGTAAGTATTTATGAATGAATGAATAAGTGTATGTGTGTATGTATAAATGAATGAATAAATGTATGTGTGTATGTATGAATGTATGTATGTATGTATGTGTGTATGTATGAATGAGTGAATAAATGTATGTGTGTATGTATGAATGAATGAATAAATGTATGTATGTGTGTATGTATAAATGTATGTGTATATATATGAATGTATACATGAATGTATGTAGGTATGTATGTATGAATGATTGAATAAATCTATGTATGTAGGTATGTATGTATAAATGATTGAATAAATCTATGTATGGAGGTATGTATGTATGAATGATTGAATAAATCTATGTATATATGAATGTATGTATGAATAATTGAATAAATCTATGTATGAAGGTATGTATGTATGAATAATTTAATATATCTATGTATGTAGGTATGTATGTATGAATGATTGAATAAATCTATGTATGTAGGTATGTATGTAGGTATGTATGTATGAATGATTGAATAAATCTATGTATGTAGGTATGTATGTAGGTATGTATGTATGAATGATTGAATAAATCTATGTATGTAGGTATGTATGTATGTATGTAGGTATGTATGTATGTATGTATGTATGAATGATTGAATAAATCTATGTATGTAGGTATGTATGTATGAATAATTGAATAAATCTATGTATGGAGGTATGTATGTATGAATGATTGAATAAATCTATGTATGGAGGTATGTATGTATGAATGATTGAATAAATCTATGTATATATGAATGTATGTATGAATAATTGAATAAATCTATGTATGGAGGTATGTATGTATGAATGATTGAATAAATCTATGTATATATGAATGTATGTATGAATAATTGAATAAATCTATGTATGGAGGTATGTATGTATGAATAATTGAATATATCTATGTATGGAGGTATGTATGTATGAATAATTGAATATATCTATGTATGGAGGTATGTATGTATGAATGATTGAATAAATCTATGTATGTAGGTATGTATGTATGTAGGTATGTATGTATGAATAATTGAATAAATCTATGTATGTAGGTATGTATGTATGTATGTATGTATGTATGTTTGTAGGTATGTATGTATGTATGTATGTATGTATGTATGAATGATTGAATAAATCTATGTATGTAGGTATGTATGTAGGTATGTATGTATGTATGTATGTATGAATGATTGAATAAATCTATGTATGTAGGTATGTATGTATGTATGTATGTAGGTATGTATGTATGTATGTATGTATGTATGAATGATTGAATAAATCTATGTATGGAGGTATGTATGTATGAATGATTGAATAAATCTATGTATATATGAATGTATGTATGAATAATTGAATAAATCTATGTATGGAGGTATGTATGTATGAATGATTGAATAAATCTATGTATATATGAATGTATGTATGAATAATTGAATAAATCTATGTATGGAGGTATGTATGTATGAATAATTGAATATATCTATGTATGGAGGTATGTATGTATGAATGATTGAATAAATCTATGTATGTAGGTATGTATGTATGAATGATTGAATATATCTATGTATGGAGGTATGTATGTATGAATGATTGAATATATCTATGTATGGAGGTATGTATGTATGAATGATTGAATAAATCTATGTATGTAGGTATGTATGTATGTATGTATGTATGTATTATTACATATAATATTAATAATTTTATTATACAGTGAAATGTACCTTCTCAATAAAGAGCTTGACTTGGATGTAATAACATGCAAGAACATAAGTTTGCAAACGGAGCTGTAGAGTGTGTGGAGTGTGCGGTGTCGACTGTCGTGTGTAAAGGTTTGTGCAGTAGAAGGTGCAGAAGTGTGGTCTCTACAGAGGCTGTGTTAATGTATTTTCACTTAGACAATCAACTTAACATGTAAATAGATCAGGAGTGGATAGACTCTTACCTATCGGTGTGTGTGTGTGTGTGTGTGTGTGTGTGTGTGTGTGAGCTGGTCCACCGCTGTAGCTTGTGTATGTCAGCGAGTGATTAATTGTCTTTGTTCCTTCTTTTGCTAACAAGCCTAATGGACTCCAAAGCAGCGAGAATTTAATTAAGCAGCAGGGTCGAAGGTCATATTGACTCCGCCTTCTTACTGTCCCCGTCCCTTGTTTATCAACTGCAGTGTGTCTCTCCCCTCTTTCTCTCTCTCTCTTTCTCTCTCTCTCTTTCTCTCTCTACCTCTCCCCCCTTCTCTTTCTTTTTCACTCTCTACTTCTCTACCCTCTCTTTCTTCTCTACCCTCTCTCTCACTTTCTCTCCCTACTTCTTTACCCCCCCCTCTCTCTCTCTACTTCTCTACCCTCACTCTTTCTCTCACTACTTCTCTCCCCTTTCTCTTTCTCTATCCTCTCTCTTACTCTTTCTCTTCCTACTTCTCTACCCTCTCTCTCTCTTTCTCTCTCTACTTCTTTACCATCTCTCTCTCTTTCTCTCTCTACTTCTCTACCCTCTCTCTCTCTTTCTCTCTCTACTTCTCTACCCTCTCTCTTTCTCTGTCCTCTCTCACTCTTTCTCTTTCTACTTCTCTACCCTCTCTCTCTCTTTCTCTCCCTACTTCTTTACCCTCTCTCACTCTTTCTTTTCCTACTTCTTTACCCCGTCTCTCTCTTTCTCTCTCTACTTCTCTACCCTCTCTCTCACTCTTTCTCTCTCTACTTTTTTACCCTCTCTCTCTTTCTCTCTCTACTTTTGTACCCTCTCTCTCTTTCTCTCCCTACTTCTTTACCCTCTCTCCCGTTCACACTCTATTTCTCTCTCTCTTTCTCTCTCTACTTCTCTACCCTCTCTCTTTCTCTCTCTACTTCTCTACCCTCTCTCTTTCTCTCTCTACTTCTCTACCCTTTCTCTCACTCTTTCTCTCTCTACTTTTTTACCCTCTCTCTCCCTTTCACTCTCTATTTCTCTCTCTTTTTCTCTCTCTACTTCTCTACCCTCTCACTCTCTTTCTTTCTCTACTTCGCTACCCTCTCTCACTCGCCCCTTATTACTCTTTCTATTTTGTACTGTCCTCTCGCTCTCTTTCTCACTCTCTCTCTCTCTCTCTCTCTCACTCTCTCTCACTCTCTCTCACTCTCGTCAGCCTCTCTCAAACCGACTCTGTGACTGACGTGCCTGACGTATTGTCACTGATGTGAATGGCATATGTTCCAATAAGACAGGACTCGTTTCCCTCTGGGGTGTAAGTCTCTGACCTCGCTGATTCAGTTCCATTACAGATTTCACCTTGATTTCATTTTCTATTATTCTGGACTGATTATTTATTATTAATATTATTATTATTATTTTTATTATTAGTGTTTTTTCACACCTGCTCACTTTCAGGGCCATATTTCAGTATGAGAACAGCCCAGAATTTTCTGTAGCAAGAGAAATTTTGACTCCCCTAGAAATTGTTCCATACGCAGTACAATATGTAGAAACAGCTTAGAGCGTAACAGAAATGTCATCTGATATAAAAGGTTAACTGTTGAATAGTCTAACGCTGATTAAGGACACCAAATGCATCTCTGTGTCACTCCTTCTGTTCTTTAGCGAAATCTTTGGTCTGAAATTGAGCACATACAGGCAAAGGTTTATGCACCTGTGCTCAAAATACAAGGGTTGTTAAGCATTCACTAAGTTTCGCTTCAAAGCAACAAGATGTGTAATGTGACCGGCATATAAGTACGACTGTACCTGTACTAATCACTGTAGTACTGTAATCTGACATTCCTGCATAGTGGAGAAATATACACAAGTATATATAGACAGTGTTTGTAATGTGTGAATAATCCCCCCTCCCCCCACTTTATTCCTGCATCTGTCGCAGCACGAGGGGAGAAAAGTGGAGTGAAGAGGACGAGGAGAAAGCAGGAGATGATGTGAGAAGGGCTCTTTGTGATTAGAACGTAGTGTTGAGGCTAATTTTAGGCCCCGAAGATTGATCTCTTTTGATTACGAATTCATCGGAGGATAAAGGAGGGATGAAAGAAGCTTCTTCACAGCTTCTTTCAAGAGTGGGGTGGTGGTGGTGATGGGGGAAGTAGGGAGACGATGGAAGAGAAAGAGAGCATTTGATAGACCTACAATGGCTTAAAAAGCACAAAGAGAAAGTGAAATAGAGAGGTCCTTTAAACTCTGCTGAGGCTGTTCAGTAGTGCGGACGTGACACTGAGATGACGATACACCCAACAGTTACAAGTAGTGCCTACAGTGACTTCACGCTGGGTACAGTAGACGTGAGGTCAGTTAGGAGGTTAATTGTAAACCTGCCACCGCCATGTTTCAGGAAAAGAGATTCTTTCAAACTGCTCAGGAAGGCAGATTCAGTAGAAGACGTTCAGTACATTTGTGTATGTGTGGCTTTTATTGGTAGACCTCCTACCAGCTTGGAACACCAAATCCATTATAGTAAATCTTAACATTTGTATCTATCACTGAGAATAAGAATAGCAATCCTATGAAACCAAACCTACCAAATTTCACAAGTAAATAAATTTGATTATCAATTTAATTGTCTGTTTCATTCATTTAGGGCAAATAATGAGGTACTAGTGAATTGGCTGCTTATCTTGCTTAGCTAGCTTTTCACTTTGCAGCCAACAAGATCACCAATTACGGGAGTTTCACCCTGGGGAAGTGATAACTAAACTCTATGAGAACTAGTGACACCACGTAGGACATATTTATTTCCAAAATGGACTTCAACAAACAAGCGATACAAGTTGTTAATGCGCTGATTTGCAGTGACAAATCTCTTGAGTGACAAATTTCAAATTCTCGAGTCCGAGTAGAGCCAGAACCTCTTGCCGCCATAGTTTACTGTTGGTGTGCTCCTCCTTGACTGTCGCGTCGCCCGCAGCCGCAGAGAGATTGCGCCAACGGTGACGCTGTTCTCTTTCTATGTGATCCCATTGGCTGTAGCTAGACGCTGCTGTTGACTTACAGTCGCCGACTGGCCTAGATATTAAACATAATAGTTGTTTGACAGGCATTAGTTGGCGACCGTTCGACGAAGGCTCGGCGAGCGTCTTTCAGCGAGCGTTACAGCTGAGTGAGCGAGTGCCGATTTGTCTCAGAGCCGAGGTTTTTGTAGGCAGTCTACTGAAATTCGTCGGCGACTGAAAAATCAGGCTAAAATCGTTTTAGAGACAAAGACTGGACACATTAAACAGGTACACTTACTACTCAGATAAACACCTTTTTAACTTTTTTCATGGCGTTTTCTGCTTTTTCCTGGCTCTAGATGAATGAATAAGTTAAAAAAATAAATTAAACAGCGGCCTCTTAGTTTTGTACTGTATTCTGTGTGTTTGTGCACACTAGGGGTTGAACAACTTTACATGTAGTCAACAGTTACGTGATGAAGACTGATCACTGATGACCTGGTGAAGATACCAAACCGTGAAGAGGTTGATGTGTCCTTTCCAACGAGCCCTGAATCTCTTTGCTAACCTTGGGGAACTGGCGGTCCAGACCCTACAATCGTATCCACTCACCCGCAGTGCCAGAGAAATTAGGAGTGCAGTAGCTTGTGTAAAAATAAGAATAACCATCTGCAAACTTTATAAAATTCTACAAATTCTCTCCAACCACACCTGACTTGTCTTCAGGAAACCAGAGAGAACAAGTGTCTGAGTGTCTGATCTTTGAAGCTCTGGAGATCAGTAACGTTAGAACAAAGCCAAACTCTGCAGATCAGTAAAGTGTGATGTGCTCTTTCCAACCCCTGGATAACATTACAGCTGATGAGGACCCTGAAATCACCAGGCTCCTCACCTGTTGTCTTCTCTGAGGCATCCATGTTGCTGGTGTCATCATCAGTAATCAATTACAACCTTAAGCTTATAGCATCATCACAGAGCAGTTAAGTCAACCAGTCTGTGCAGCCCCTACTGTGTGCACCGGCATGTGTATGTGTGTGTGTGTGTGTGTGTGTTTGCACCGGTATGTGTGTGCTGTTTGATGAAGCCTGCGTACTGTACAGCGTGTGTGTTTTATCATATGTGAGAGTGTGTGCGTATGTTTGATGTAGGTTTTGTTAATCTGTAGCGTTCAGATGCTAAGCAGCGGTAGCTGTTGCTTTGAAAGATGAAGTGTATTCATTCGGTGTGTGTGTGTGTGTGTGTGCGTGCAGGTCTTCAGAAGATGAAGTGTTTTCAGCTCTCGTGTTATTACAACCTATTTCAGTCTGACTGAAGCTCATGTATCTATGTCAAAGCAAGAAGCCACATCTATACGTGTGTGTGTGAGTGTGCACATATGCCTGTGTGCTAGAAGCAGGTGTGTGGTATTTCTCTCGAGCAGTACATCATGTCTGCTGCTTGTACTTATGGATTTAGGCTCCCTGTGCAGCGTTCTGTAATATTGTTGTGTGGTATTTGTGATTTTAGGGTGGGATAATTGAGGTTTGTAACTGTGTAACTTCTGAACATGCTGAAGGCTAACAAGACTATCATCACAATACATTGATACAGTATGATGCACTTGTGTTGTAATAATATTGAACTTGATTACTCAGATACAGAATGCATTGATTAAAAGTGATTTGGCAGTGATTTGGTCATTTGAAGTAGGAAACCGTTGCTGTCCAAAGAAAATCATATATCTTAATTTAATTTAATTTAATTTTTTTTTTTTTTTTGGTCACTAATAGGTGGACTGTGGCCCCTGTACAGACCCAGACGTTATCCAGTGCGAACCCAAACCGATAAACTATTGAGAACAACTTAATTCTGACAGTGTTTATTTTAAGCAGCGGAACTTTTATAATTTTTGATGGTATACGGGCTTTGCAGCGCAGTAACCTCACAGACCAATTGCGTGCGCTGTCAGCCAATCAGATCTGTGCAGATTTGGGAGTGCGGTGCGCACACAGGTAAGGTGCAAAGCGAGAAGCAGCAGTTGGAGTTTAAAGCAAATCAGAGAATAAAGCGAGTCAGAGAGTGAGGCGAGTCGGAGAATAAAGTGAGTCAGAGAATAAAGCGAGTCAGAGTAAAGCGAGTCAGAGAGTAAAGTGAGTCAGAGAGTGAGGCGAGTCGGAGAAAATGTTGATAAATTTGGGATACGCTAGGCTTCCTGTTTCAGCCGTATATACACCCATTAAAAATGAATGTATTTTAGTACAATGTAAATATATTAAAGAAGCATATCTGTGTACTACTGAACATTAACATGTGTTTCATGGAGCAGAAGATATGATGACTGGTTGTCTATAAGTATTGTAATGAAGTCAAACTTCAAAGACATGTTATCAATAATCTTTACTGGAATGTAAATGTACATGAATGAAAACAAGCTGAAATGAAATAGGAGTAACAAGACTAAGTTTAAAATGTAAGCAGTAGAAATTACAGATAATGGAGTGTAAATGTAAGTAGAGGTAAAAAGTCAACTCAAATAATTACTCTAGTAAAGTATAAATAACCAAAATCTCTACTTAAAATCTCTACTTAAGTAAGGTAACGAAGTATTTGTACTTCATTACTTGACACCCCTGTAGGAGTGTGACGCGTGTTCTGAAATTCCACAGTCCATGGGTTGTGGGGCAGGATTGAAGGTATCTGGAAAACAGAAACACTGAATTTCATCTCATCTGTTATGAAATTATAATGCCAATCATTACGTACACTGATCCCCACTAAACTAAACCAGGGCTTTGTAGCACCGTAGTCTAACACATTAGCTACAACTCATCTCTACTTATGCTGCGTACACTGTGGGAGACCTAAGAAGGTTCAGAGAGCAAACATGAATATATTGAACTGTCCACTACTGTTACAGGAGATGCAGCTTTTGCTCGTGGTGGTGCTTTATTAACCAGCTGATGTCGGCCACAGCTGTGCCAAACGTAAGCTCAGCTTTCTCTAGTTTACTCTAAGCCTCAGCTCATTCTATTCTCATATCCATCATCCCTTGACTAATCTCTGTTTTTTCTGATCTACACCTAAACAACAAGCATCCTTATAGCACAATTCATTGCTGCTGTTTACATTGTGTGAAAGTTTCATGATGAATGGACCAATAGAAATGCTCCAAAATAGCTGGGAAAAACTCTGGTTCTATTGATGTACACTACCGCTCAAAAGTTTAGGATCACTTTAGAATTTCATTTCATACAATTTTCATGCAATTTTCATGCAATTCACAAACAATATTGTCCATTTCTCAATTATTTTAAGTGTACTAGATGATTTTAAAGAATAAAAATGTTTATATTAAAGTCTATTTTTGTATAGAGGCTTATTTTGCATATAGTCCTATTATCAGCAATTCTCAGTCCTCTGTCTAAATCTCCTGGTACAGCCACCAATCCAAGTTAAGGATGTTATTGGGTTAATTGGTTGTTAGGACACTCTTGCTCAATTGTGATCACAGCTGAAAAACATTCTACTAATAAGTGAGTATAAAAGGGAACAACATTCTAGGTTAGTTTAGTATCTGAAGCATCAGCAGTTGATGACTTGCTGACCGACTCAAAATGTCCAGAAAGAAACAACTTTCTTTAGAGACCCGTCAGTCCATTGTTGTGTTAAGAAAGAAGATACTCCATTGAAAACAAGAACAATTCACTGTGATCCCAAACTTTTGAGCGGTAGTGTACATTAAAGGTAAAGCAAGTTGCCATTATTGTCTGTTTTCTTTGTACAGCAACGATATGTAACTCTAATTTTAGCATGTGATAGGCCAACGTTAGTCTGCTTGTATGTGAAGTGCCTGTACAGTGATGCAGTAGTACACAGACCATTACAGCATGTATTTAGCTGCCAGGCATGCGTCATGCCAGATCAAGAGCAGTCCCTGTTCCTCATTTTCTCTCTGTGTAGACGTATCTTGTTCCCATCGTCCTATTTGCATTATGCAGATTCGCTGCTGCACGCTGTGATTGAGACACGCGTCGTCCGCGAGCCTGTGCAGGGGAGCCTGGGTAACCATGGTAATTTGCGTGACTGCATACTTATGTACTCTAAAGGAAGGGTCAGAGAGTCACTTTCACCCAAAGGCTATCCTCGCATGCTTCTGTCGTGGACGTATTGCAGAGATACTGAGCTCCTCTGTTCCTTATACAAGATAGCCATCAACTGGATCACAGGATTTTATAAACACACCTCACAGGTCACAATATAACGAATGTAAGCTTTCATCAAGATAATGCCAGCATTAGCATGGTAAAGAAATCGGCAAGCTCTTCGTTGGATGGGTTTAGATGGTCTATGGAGTGAGTTCAGAAAGAATATTGAACTTGATTACTCAGATAAAAATGTATTGATTAAAAGTGAAGTTGAATCAGGATATCGTCTTTGCTCAAAGAAAAACATATATCTCCATTTTTCGTACATTTTTTATATTATGTGAAAATGTATTGATGATTGGACCAATAGAAACGCCCCAAAATAGCTTAGAAAAAATTCTGGTTCCATTAACTTACATTGAAAGTTAAGACTCTCCTGTGTGAAGTTACCTTCTTAGAGATACTGTGAACATACAGCGATGACATGTTGTGTATTGTGTGTTGTGTTGTGTTAGTTTAGTGTGATGGAGTAAACTTTTTCTGATTGGTCTACAGTAAGAACATTTTGGTAGTTATCCCTCTTTGATTTTTTAACATGTTATTATCATTACATGTTATTATTATGCTTTTATATACAAACAAAGTCAGTTGAGCTCAGTAAATGTACCAACAGTATATAAATATATATAATTCCAGAAATTATCAGGTACATTTCTTTTTACATTATAGAATTTTGTAATCTTTTTTGCAAGTCTTATAGTCTATTTTTTTAATGTTTAGTAAGTTTATTCAGTGTTTATCCTTTCAGGGCTGCCTACGTCTAATTCCAGTGTTGAAAGAACGTCCTTGTCTTG
Source organism: Megaleporinus macrocephalus (assembly GCA_021613375.1). NCBI lineage: Eukaryota > Metazoa > Chordata > Actinopteri > Characiformes > Anostomidae > Megaleporinus > Megaleporinus macrocephalus. The sequence continues at coordinate 22,543,860 of CM038722.1, forward strand.
GTCAGTTGTAAAATCTAAATCTTCAGAGGAGCTGCTTTTGAGATACAAGAAGCATACATCATTGCTCTAGCCAGGGTTCAATATGGGTCAGCACTGTTAGCAACCCCTGTTAGCATGACTTGGATGATTTAAGGTGCCTCGAAAGTGTGTTGTGTTGTGACCATGCTGCATAATAATTTTTTTGTAACGTTAACATGTTGGACTGTTTTAGGTTAATTAGTAGAAGATTCTTTTATGTAAAAGAGCCTAAATACGGGTGGAGTGGTGGGTTTTCCAGAATAGAGCAAAGGTCTGTGCTTTATCTTTAAGCGCTTCTTGCCATATTTGGCGCTGAACCATAAACTTCAACCATTACAGCTTTTTGCAGTTTGCCATTATTAAAAACCTGATCATAAATAATTAAAAACTAAATACCTACCCAGTAAAAGATTATTCAAATAATCAGACATTAGTGTCCACCATTATTTCCTTTTAAGGACCATATTATGCAAAACTACATTTTCTTTCACTTTTAAAAAACAATTTTAAAGCTTGAACAACTATGTTTAACTATGTTAAAAACATACCATTCCCTTGTAGTCCATATATAGAAACTGGCAGTTTGAATTAATTCTTGTTTCTGTAGTCAGCTCCCATACATATATATCCTCTTTAGCCAACAGCAGTTTAGCCACACCCATTCATGATAAAATTCTGAGTGTTTAGGCCCAGACTGTTATTTGAATGAAGGGCAGCTAAATAGAACACAGCCCTAATGGCACAGTAACATAGATAGCCTGTTTAGTTGTAAGGGATCAGGAGAGGTTGAAAAATGGTCATGTAAACATGAATTGTGAATCTTTGGTACATAAAGTCACACAAATGGACCTCAAAGCAAAGACATAAATGGAGTTAATCCAATTATCAAAATAAATCTTCATTACTTCATTAATAACATACTCGATAGATGATAGTTGACTAGTCGTAGTCAATTCCGGCGTCTCTGTGGGCCAGCATGACTTAGACTGAAGCAATACAGTCATGCAGTTTGGGTCAGTATGATGCAAGGCACCATCAATGGCCAAGAATAGATTTAGATGAATAGATACTTTAATCACATAATGATAATGTGCTATTTGTTATGCTTCAAAGTTGATATTGCTGTACACCGTTACAGTACTTAGGCCAGGTTCCATTTCTCTTTTCAATCTATTCAATCTGTAAAATAGGAATGAATGAAAACCTCTCGGGGTCATGGTTGAAAGGAGCATTAGGGAGTCGTCATTATGTTACTATGAATGGGGGGATTTGGCTTTCTATTATTCATACTCCATTTGCTTTTACACACAGCAAATTAATGGCGAATTTGTGGGCCGTAAAAAATGTTTGCATATTAGCTCGCTAGCCGTTCCAAACAGGGAGATGTCATTACCGTTTTTGGTCATTAACATAGCCAAATGACTCCGACCAAGTCTTGGATTTCAGTACCGAAAATAAACGAGCGGTAATATGATCACACATTTAGAGTAAAAGATTAAATAGTTGCAATTTGGCCATTGGGAGTGAAGATTAAAGAGAGAGGGAGAGAGAGGTTTCTTTTTTTTAATGAAAGGAAGGCGGATTCTCTTTTTCGCTCGATGCCAGAGCCTAGTTAGAGAGCCAAGAGAAGCGTAACTGCGACCTCTTCGTGAGATGCAGGAAGTCTCATTAAATTGGGCAGGAGTGGCTCCTCTTGGTCTGTTGCAAATCGGGCTGAGACTTTACCTACTCCGAGACATGGAGAGGAGAGCCGGGTGGGAAGTTTCTGAAGGCAGTCAGACGAAACTCCCAAAAAAAAAAAAATATATATATATACATATAAGTTAGTATATAAGACAGTATTGCTGGGTAGTACAGATCAAAGGCTTAATATTTCCAAATATATCTTAGCATCCTAGTATTAGAGTAGATTCTAGAGTTAATGCTAACTGGAAAGCTTTGGCCAGAACATGCTGTTTAATCTGCCTGCAATGTCTACTGAAGCTACAACTTCATAGATATCGTTTAGTTTCTCACAGACTACTTAAACACATAAATAAGAATATAAATCATCATCATTCTGAGACTGAATTAAATGGTAATAAGGCCTTGTCAGCTCAAACTGTGCGATGAATGAGCTTGTGCGCCTATTCACAGACAAATTAGAGTACACCCAACAGTAAAGAAATGTGTTTTTGTACAGTTATAGAAAACCTAGTGCACACAGAAAGCACCAATCCTACACCCTGCTGTGTTTCACTCTGGCTAATGTGGATGCACATGTGCCATGACTCCTGTGACAGCAGAAAAAACCTGGCACGGCATTGAACTGATGGAAATTAACAAATGAAATCCTGCAGTGTTCTGCTGTATTCCTTAAATGCTACAGAAAGTGGTGCATTCTGGGAGATACAGGTCAAGCTTCTCATTAAAGAAGTTAATATGTTGGATTTTACAGATGCACACTGGGAAACTGGGATGGGATCATCTTTTTTTAATTGTTTCATGCAGTACCTCGAAGAATTGCACATTTGTGGTGCGTGCTTTGGTTTTCCAGCTAGAACTTAATGGTGTTTTATGTTTAGTGAACAAATTCATCAGGTAATGACTGTAATGTATCTGAACTAGGAGCCGCGGAGGCATATACGAGCTGTACATTAGAAATACAGGGTGTCATTACAAATACAGTAAATATCTGTAGAATATACACTGATTTACAGTGTGTTTTGATCAGACTGTTTTACACAAACCACATGTACATATACAATTTTTATGTATGTATTTAATGTATTTAAAAAAAGCATTCAGCAAATGACATACATGATATTTAAGTAAGGTTTAGAGGAAGTATTAGTATCACTTGGGTAATAGCAATACTAGGAATACAGCATATATATATATCACAGTGAAATTTTCTTTTATTTTAATGGAGTATCTTCTTCCTTAACACAACAATGGACTGACGGGTCTCTAAAGAAAGTTGTTTCTTTCTGGTCATTTTGAGTCGGTCAGCAAGCCATCAACTGCTGATCTTCAGATACTAAACTAATCTAGAATGTTGTTCCCTTTTATACTCACTTATTAGTAGAAGGTTTTTCAGCTGTGCATCACAATTGAGCAAGAGTGTCCTAACAACCAATTAGTCCAACAACATCCTTAACTTAGAGATTTAGACAGAGGACTGAGAATTGCTGATAATAGAACTATATGTAAAATAAGCCTCTATACAAAAATAGACTTTAATATAAACATTTTTATTCTTTAAAAATCATCTGATACTCTTACATTAATTGAGAAATGGACAATATTGTTTGTGAATTTCATGAAAATTGCATGAAATGAAATTCTAACGTTATCCTAAACTTTTGAGCGGTAGTGTATATATATATATATATATATATATATATATATATATATATATATATATATATATATATATATATATATATATATATCAGTCAGCTCTAGTTTCCAGAATCATCATTATGCTTCATGACAGTTATAATCACTACCTATGATGTCATCACCTTGATGATATCCCTGCCACCTTCATACTGTTCTTTGACACCAAAGTCACCCACAGCCTCATCATCATCATCATCATCGTCGTCGTTCTTTTCTATATCATCTTCATCATTATCACCTTCTCCAGCATTGCCTTCATCACCGCCTTCTCTGCAACTGTGTCACCAGTTCCGAACCCCACTGTGCTATTCACAATGACTCATAACTCTATTATCCCATTATGCTTTGTGTGCTTTATGCATGATTTATGCGGAAATCTGTTGAATCCAGACCGGCAAGTACAACTTTATCTGTACTGAGAAACTCCAAACATACAAGCCGTGCATGTATTTGCACTTTGGGCTAAAACCCAGAGAAAAAGAAGGTTAAGCTACAGGACCAGCACAATCTTTCCTTCTTTCTAGACTGCTTTTTTTTTCAAAAGCGATACATCAGATAATTAAAATGTCAAAATGATTATAATATGTCATATTTAATGTATATAATACTCAGACGAAACATGTAGAGGTATTCAAAATTGTGCATATGTCCAAATAATGCGTATAGGACATCGTTGCTGTCCAATGAAAAACAAGAATCTCCAAAATTGCAACCAAAAACACACTTTACTTTCAATGTAAGTCAATGGAACCAGAATTTCTATTGCATTTCTATTGGCCCATTCATCATGAAATTTTCACACAATGTAAATGACCATTGCGTATTCAAATGCTGTAGAAAACTCAAATTGCCAAAAATTGAGATACATTTTTTTCATTGGACAGCGACGATATATAACATATCTTCTTGCTTTTAACATATATCTGGGGTTGGAAAGGTTATTTTAAAAATACAGATTATTGTCTGTTAAATTATTGTCTGGTCCTCACTTCCACCTGTACATGATCTGTACCCATCACGGTGCCACAGCAGAGCCACCAAGATGGTCAGAGATCCCACCCACCCAGCCAACGGACTGTTCAGACTGCTGCCCTCTGGAAAACGCTATGTGGTGCAGGACTTCCAGACTGAGCAAAAGTTTCTTTCCACAAGCCATCAGACTGCTCAACACTTCCTGATGAGCAGATTCATCAGATCTGTTAAACTCTTGAACATAGACCTACTTCATACTCAGGTGGTCCTCCACTTAATGCTGCTAATTTTGTGCAATAGACTCATTGTTTCCTTCTAAACCTAAGCACTCTACACCTTAAAATGTTTAAAATTTACAGTGTTATGTTTACATTGTTACAGTGTGCAATACTTTGTCAGAACTGTGCAATATATATATATTCCCTTTAAGTGCAATACGTCTGCAAAAACACTTTTTTTGAAGTATACATATTTATTTAGAGTATATCTCTATTTATCACACACACTCTTTCTATATTCTCCACTGCACTGGAGAATGTTGTCATGTTGTTATTTATTTGTCATGTTGTTATTTGTCATGTTAGTTGTATGTCTTGTGTGTTTTTATATATCTGCACATTAGAGTTTGGAGAAACGCAATCTCGTTCAGCTATGCACTCAGTTGTAAAGTCTGAATGACAATAAAGTTCACTTTGACTTTGACTTTGATTTTGAAGTAGTTATAGTTATTAAAAAGTTATTTGAAACTTAATCTACAGGATTACTAAAGTACGTTCTGTTACTTTTGGATTACTTTCCTTTAATTAAATAAAGGCAATATAAATAATAATAATAATAATAATAATAATAATAATAATAACCTACAATTTTTTACCATGTCTGTTAACAAACTGCCCTGTGATTTTCAGTTGTGTGCACTACATTGCACTTTGTGTGATTTTAACAGGGAAAAAACTATATATAAAAATAAAAGCTCATAAAAGTAATCACTATGGAACGCCCAAGTTTATTGACTTGAACATGCAAATGCAGTATAGTTAAAAGCTATACTGATATCTTGCCTAATTTGTTAAAAGACAAATCTGGCAGAATTCCTCTTTTAAAATCCCTCACCAATGATTCAACAATAGCTAGAACCATAGGCTGTTCTAAAAACTCTGATTAGCCATCGTTTGTGATTAATCTTCCTTTTACTCTCTTCTCTCTGTGTATCAGCCCTGGCCCTTGTTTCTGGCAGTGTTTGAGCTCAAGGGTAGTTTGGACTTGAACCTGTTTGTACTAGCTAGAGATACATACTGTGACTGAACACAAAGCAGTTTCGTAAGCCTCTCTGGATGAGAGCGTCTGCTAAATGCTGTAAATGTAAACGTATCTGCTAAAAGGCCTCTACTGGATCCCAGGATTTCATAGACTTTGAAGTTTGTAATTTGCAGACGCTCCCTCTGTTCTCAGTGGCTTTGGCAGCCCACAGAAACCAACGTGTGCTACATGATCAAAAGACCCCCGTTTAACACAGAAACAAAGCAGGTGCTGATCATTACAAACAATGATCATTCACACATATTAACCTTCTGCATCCATCGTTACAGAGTATACTTGTGAAAATGGAACCAACTTTAACGATAACATGTGGCAGGTTAGCATTAGGATTATAGCTACTTGAACTGTGGAACACAGCAAACTACACTGAAATGGTTGAGGTGACTGGTGGTAAGTTACTTATTTTTATAATGTACCTGCAGTTACCTCACGAATACTGGATGCGTCACGCTACTCAGCATCCAAAGGTAAAACAGTTGTTAATGGAGGTATGTGCACCAGCACCACCACCACACATAAGAGCTCAATGACTCAGAGAGCATGCCACACTGAATTTTACCATTACTACTTTAAGTAAGACGTATGGAGAGGACAGAAAGCTGTAGTAGAGCGCAAGTGGTTTCACAATTACACAAAATAAGATTCTAAGGATTACTAGCCTGTATTTTCTCAGTTCTCGTCTTTCAGCTCAGCCAGTTTATGAAGTTTATGATGTTGGAAGATTTTCTCCTTCAGTTTATATGAGTAGAGTGGAAAAATGAACGCGAACAGCCTGGCATTGATAACGACCCGGCTCTGCATGTATCTGTTTACATGTGGTCGGTATTGGAACAAACCTTGACAATGACAACCTAATGTAATGGAAGTTAATGTAACAGTGGTTTTAATTTTGTACCACTTCCTCTTTTGGCCCACCCTACATGAAATTCTTACACAATGTTGAGGGTCTTCAAACAGCTCGTCAAACTACATAAAAAAAGTCAAAAATGACAAAAATGGAAATAAAAGACTGTGTGACCGTAACATTAATTGTACACGTAATAATAAACTTAGTTTGTTTTAAAAAATCCGTTCACATCACACCTGTAATCCACCAGCTTCACTGGCTGGTTTTTGAACGCATCCGTTATAAAATGTTTTGTTAACTTATAAGGCTTTACATGGCTTAGCTCCATCATATCTCTCTACCCTCTCACAGCCCTATGCTCCATCACGCTCTCTCAGCTCCTCTGATTCTGCTCTCTTGGCTGTCCCTTGGTTAAGGCTATCTACTATGGGTGGCAGATCTTTCAGTGTTGCTGCGCAGTCTTTAGAATGCCCTACCTCTTTCTATTCGCTTGTCTATCTCTGTTTCTGTGTTTAAATCTCAGCTTAAGTCCCACCTTTTTTTCTTCTTTCTTTCACTCTTTTTAACTTTAAACTTTATATATTATTATTATTATTATTTTGTTCAGCGTCCTTGGGTTTGTGAAAGGCGCTATATATGTGCAACATGCTATTATTATTATTATTATTATTATTATTATTATTATTATTATTATTATTATTATAAGTCCTGTTTATATATAATGCATATCATTGCTGTCCATTTTCAATTTCAACTTCACTTTGAAACCAGATTTTTTTTCCAAGTTATGGAGGTGTCTATAGCTCCATTCATCATCAAACTTTTACATAAATTAACAGGTATTGTGTTCAAATGATGTAGAAAACTAAATATTGTTTTAAAACAATAGTTTTCATTAAACAGCATTGATGTATGGCATTATTATTATTATTAGCCATAATGTATTTATATTACATATTGATAGTTACATATATTTAATATGGGATATACTGTATGTATGAGCCCACATGCTGGCAATGTACAAAACAATGCTGAATGTTTTTGCACATCAGATCTCGGTTGAGGGACATGCCGGCAGCACTTCTATCATTCCACTGGAGCCAATTACAAACCCTTTCCCCATCTGCGGGAGGCGGGAGGCAGGAAAACACTTAAGAGTTTTCCCAACAGAACTTACACTGTTTGGCTCTCAGCTAATGTGGTTAATGCACCGAAGATAACATGGAACAGTTCAGCGTGGTGGAGCAAACTGTGGTGTAACAAAGGTACATAGAGAGAGAGAGAGAGAGAGAGAGAGAGAGATAAGTGAGTGTGAGAGAGAGGAAAAAGATATGAGAGAGAAAGAGAAAGAAAGCATTGCATTTGGAAGAGAGGGCGTGCCAAGTGGGGATGTAGACCTGGAGGAGAAAAGTAAAGAAGTTAAGATAAAAGGCAGATGGACGAGGGCTCTGTAATGAACGACAGAAGGAGAGAGAGAGAGGGAGTACGAGGTAGAAAGAGAGGGATGACAGACAGAAGAGAGAAAGGTGGCGGCGAGAAGAAAAGAACCGTGGTGTAACAGAAAACGATAATGGGAGAGACACTTTCAACAATTAATGAGCGGATCTCATTTTCTCAGAGAGCCGAGAGAAGAGAGCAGGAGGGATCAGAGAAGAGAGCAGAGGAGGGGGTCGAGGGCCTCGGGTCTCATTTGCCTCCGAGGAACCTTAAGGCTGTAAAAACTCAGGAAAGAGAACGAAAAAGAGGTCATTGTGACACAGAAAACGACTGAGGTCATCGCCCACGGCTAACGTGGAGAGGCTAGCCTACTTCATTTAGATGAGCAGAAAACATGGCGGATCTATTAAGTCTTATTAGTTGGCTGTGGAGAGCCGCAGGCCCGCGCGTGGTGTTTGAGGCGGCGGCGGACGCCTTCGCCCCGCATCAAACGAAGGGGGAGCACTCAAATTTCACTTCGCACTTCAACTCACTCTGTCGGCTGCCTCCGCATCAAAGATGTGAGGTGCAAAGGTGTCCCGCTTTTGTTTTCCAGCCATTATACTCCTTTGCTGACAGGCATCAACTACAGAGACTATTCTTTACATTCACAGACAAAGAGCTGCCACTTACACAGCCTGCATAACACATTAGGGTGGTCTGTTTTTAGAAACACCTCATGAACCTTGCTTAGAACTGACATGTTCACTCACTCACTACCTGGCTCATTTCGTGCGGATTTCAGTTTGGGGTGCCAAAAAATGAGAACTAGCCTAAAAAGTTGAAACGCGTGCTTTTAAAAGACAAATAAAACAAAAGTTTATTAATTTTATCATTGTAATACTCATTAACATGGGCACTGGCAAATATGTTTTATATACTCCCTGAGATTCTGTCTTAAAGTCTCCCTAATGTTGAATTTCTTGGTTTCATTAAGAGTATATTCTACACGACATGGCCAAAAGTATGTGGGCAGTATATATATATATATATATATATATATATATATATATATATATATATATATATATATATATATATATATATATATGATATATATCACATATTTTTCAGGTATACAAAATCAAGCACATTGCAGTCTCCATAGACTAACACTGGCAGTAGAATGAGTTGTACTGAAGAGCTGAGTGGTTTTACATGGGGCCCTGTAATTGGATGCCTCAAGTCAGTTTGCGAAATTCCCTGCGAGGTCTTTCCTCGTCTGTATGTGCTACTATTGTGAAATCGTACTGAAAGATGTGGGGCGTAGAAGTGGCTGTTTTTCTGGTGTATCACTTACTAAAGAGTTTCAAACGGCCTCTAGAAGCAGTATCAGCAAAAAGAACCATTAGGGGCTTCATTAAATGAGTTCCCATGGCCAAGCAGCTGTACACAAGCCTAAGATCACTATGTGCAATGCCAAGCGTCGGCTGAAGTGGTGTAAAGCATACTGCCACTGGACTCTGGAGCAGTGGAAACTTGCTCTTCGGCATAATGTGATGAATCAGTCTTAACCATCTGGCAGTCTGATGGATGAATCTGGGTTTGTTGTTTGGCAGGAGGACCCTACCTACTGGAAAGCATTGAGCGAGCAGCTTCATATTAATGTTCATGGTTTTGGAGTGAAATGTCTAACAAGCTTATTATATTTTTTCATTAGATGTCATTGACTTTATTGTGTGATGCCAAATAAGTGCATGTAGGGTGTTGTAAGGCAAAATAGGGCTCAACTCTGACCCCTGGTTACTATCACCCCCACTGAAAGCTAATCAGTCATTAAATTTTTCTACTATAAGCCTTTTTAAATCAAACCACTCTGAATGTTTCTGTTATATCTCAGTTGAATAATTCAGAAATTTTGGGAATAATGAATTCCCTTTATGTCTTTCCAGAACTATTCCCTTTATGTCCTCCCAGAACTAAGTTGAACTATAGCTTTGGGAAACATTTGCATAGATGTACTGTAAATGCACAAAACCAGGTAAGAAGACATCATCTTTGCCTTGTGTGTCCTCGTTCGTCCCTCTGGCGCTTCTACAAAAGACGAGAGAGAAAGCGGAAGGCAGAGAGGGAAAAATAAATGAATTATCTCCGCTGGACGGAAATAGCTTCATGTTTCAATCAAAGACAAGCTTTTTTTAAAAATTAGATTTAAAAGAGAATGGAGGGAGGGGGTAATATGATGGGAATGAAGGTCGTTGGCGTTAATTATGCTTCGCTTGTGACGTGTAATTAATTCGGCATGCGTTTGATTAGAGACTGATGGGGGCTCTTAAAGAAAGGTAGGCCAAGATGATGAAGCAGGATGAGCTGACTGATAGGGAAGAAGTGAAAAGAATTAGTTCTGAGAGGAGGATTAGAGGAGGGTGAGAGAATGAGATAAAAAAAAGAAGAACATACAAAAGAGAACAGGTTGAGAGCGTAGGCCTGTGTAATGTTATCGTAAACGATTAATGAAGTGAAGAGACAAAAAGGTTGAGAAATGTGGCGAAAGAAATGAGGAAATAATTGAATTCATTTAAAAATTCAAAAAGAACGGAAATAAATGAGTGACACCAATGTGAGAAATAATTGAAAGATTACATAATGCCCAGCCTTGGGTAATAAGCAGTGGCTCTGTCTGGGGAGAAAGGAGAGATGACCAGCTGGGGATAAATAGATTGGTGTATAATTACATCAATCACTTTTTAAAGGACCATCCACTGTAAACAGTTTTACTGAAAAACAGTGTTAGTTGTATTGCAGTGCCAAAAAAACCCAAAACTTTATAATTTCATATTGCCAATTTCACCATACCTATTAATGAACAATTTATTTACCATATATATACATGTACAGGATATGTCAAATATGATTTAAAAAACCTGGAAATATCAATATGGTAATTATTATTTTGTGCTAATTTATATACAATGTTTTTATAAATACATTTTTATATAAAATTATATAAATGTATATAAATTTTATATAAAAATATTTATATAAAACATTTTTCTCAATACCTCAGTGTTCTTACATTTAAGCAACCCCAAGAAAAACAGCATAACAATCTGTACAACTCCAAAACCTGAATTGTCGGAGTAAAATGTTCGTACTTTAAACACTAAGGGGCCACATATCACCAAGTTGTGATGTCTGTCCATGTCATAAAAAATAAGGAAATGGGCAGTCCCTCCTCTTTTCTCTTCACTCCTTACCAGCCTATATGAAACACTGTGAGTTCAGCATCAAACTTCATCCCTTTACATACTAATAGTCTCCAGTGGTGCAAAGCAATGTTAATGCTAACTCTTATTTTGTTTTTATTTGTTTCACTTCTTTTGTTTGCTGCCAAATGTGGTATCTTGCAGAGAGAGGGTGGTGTCGGTCTTTGCCACGAGCTTTAACCATGGTTGCGTTTATTGATTTTAGAAAACACCACCTGGACAGGGCTACTACTTCTTTCTCTCATGTTGATCTGATAACAGGCTTAACGCTACAGTGAGTGCAAAGTAGTATTACGAGACTAAACAGGCTGGGTACAGGAATAGAAGTCTCTGCAACACGGTATATAGACTTCTGACATAGCAATAAAATGATTTCAGCAAATGGCACCTTTAAAATAATATATAAATATAAATTACCAAAAGTATCTTCAAATGGAATGCAGAGGAACAGGGAATAAATTTTTTATTGTTTATTATGTTGATCCTGGCAGTAATAGAACAAGCTGGAAAGCGCAGTAACTTTTCATCTGATCATAATAAATAAATATTAAAAAATATAAAAAATAAAAAAATCTTTCCTTTTTTACTTACAAACACAGAATTGCTACTAATTAAACATTTCGAATCTGCACTTTCAACAGAATTGATCTGATGTGTCTGATGTAATCGTTTTCCTGAAATAAATTTGCAGTCCCTTTAAACTACATTCAAATGAACTAGAGGCAGCCAATCATAGGCAGTACATTGTTTGTTATACTACACCATTTCCCAACACATTTCTTCATTCAATCACATTTCTGTCTGGTAATGTTCTGGAGCCCCTCCCATATGCTAATTACCTTGTTAGTCTGACTCCATTATGTTCATGTCACAGAGCTGTAAAATATGTCTGGAAAGTCTTCACGCTGTCCGTAAAAGCTTGAAGGTTTTGATATTTGGTGTCAGCTCGGTTGTCTCTGGTCGTGGGGATTTGGAACGCCTTCCTTTAACAGTACAGTATACACTGAAAGAGAATACTCAACTTACCCCGAGTGCTGTGGGCCTAATTGGGGTAAAATCTGGAAAGCCGACTGATTTGTTTGTGGAAGACCGCTGTCGCTGCCCACCTCTTATCTAATGCTTTGATGGCAGAGTTTGTGATGAGCAAGCCTATTATCTCTCTCTGTCCCTCTGTCTCCTCCTCTCTGTCTCTGTCTTTCCTTCTCTCTCCTGCCTCACAAGTAGTTATGAGTCATCTGGTGACTGGATCGTAGGCATATCCAGCATTCTGTGCTAAATCTACTATACTTCAATACTACACAGCAGTACTGTTAGACTGAAGCCCATCTGAGGCTATTCTGCCTTTATTATGAGATCAAGTAGTAGAATGCCTTTTGTGGCTGCACAATATGTACAGAATAGCAGGATCGTACTATTAAATACTGCTGATGCTAATTGCCTTTTATAGATTTTATAAATGAAGTCATATGTGATGTATACTCCCCAGTCAAATTAAAGTGTTGTTCATATGAAATGAAAATACATAACCACCTGCTTTTCTTTTTTTTCTTTACTTTTTTCTTTATTTATTTTAAAACAGATAGACTAATTGGAACAGGAGCAATGAACAACAACCATAAGCACAAAAGGCACAATAACAGAGGAGGAAAGAATAACAGAGTAATATTAATTAATAATATTTAGAGTAGCGCATAATATACAGCTAGGACTTTATTCAGGCATTGTTGCATTTGTATTGGTATGCTACCATATTTGAATGCATGTGTACATCTGTGTTAGTATGTATCTGTATTTGGTGTATGTATAAACCACCTGCGATCTTATATGGGGCATTTTATAACAAATTCTAGAGCACAATTTCCATTTATTTGAGTTTAACATACGGGAAACAAAAAAAAATGAATTGTACCCTAACTTTTACACAGGACAAATTTATGTCTTATTTTTGTTCCAGTATGTTTAAGCCCCCAGTGAAGAGTAAATTGTTAGTCTTTGAATGATACAACATTTGAGTGTATTTATCATTAAGCATTCAGCAAAGCCTAAAATAAATATATAAGATAAAAACATAATAAAACACAGCTTAAAATTTGAGGATTATGTGGGTGTGGCTAATAAGCAGCTTGATTGACAGCTCTCTGTCCAACACTTCTCTTCTTCTGTCACTCATAGAAAAATACAATTATTATCCAGCTTTTGTGTGAGGTTATATATCAATGAATGAATGAATGAATGAATGAATGAATGAACAAGCAAAGGCACTTACAGACATGGGGTCTAATTTACTAGCTTTTGGTTATACTGGGTTACCATAGCTTGTCCTCCAACTCTGAAACTACTTTGTGAGGGTGGGATCAGAGACGTGAGACTCGTGATTGGTTAGAAAGTAATTACAGAAGTGGAGGAAATGTATATAGGAAATCTATTGGTATTTCATTAGAATTCAGAAGACATGCTTTGTACATGTGTGTTGGTGGCCCAGAGAAACAAAATGAACTCAATTAGAAAGAAAACACTGATTTAGGCTCCCTTTGGGTTTTATGTTCAGAAGAATGTGTTAACTTACTCTTGTTATTTTCATCTATTTAGAAAGTTAAAATAAACATATGATTGGAGTAATGGCTTTCATGTATGTAATAGCTGTACGTAATATGTTCCATACATATTATATGCAGTAAGTGCCTGTTTGCTTGTAGAAAACTCTAAATAACATGAAAATAAATGTAAATAAACATAACAGCTAAAAAGTAGTAACAAGAATTTCTTGTTTTTTCAAAAGGTGGTTTAGATATAATCAGCTAAAGAATATATGGGTGGGTTCCTAATATCTCTACCATGTCTCCAGCCATGGCTTAGATTTGTTACATTTCTTCAGCAGTGCACCTTATTTAACTGACTAATGTAATAGCAAAAGCAGTCTGTGGATGATGACGATTAATACTGTGCTGCCACAAACACACCACCACTTATTAAACGACTGCTCATAGTTACTCATATTAATGTTTTTTTCTTCTTTTCTGAGCAAACGAACGCTTGTTGCTCAATTCACTCTTTAAATGTCAAACACTCAAAACAACACTGTCCCTGTAAGTGCCTATATGTAATAAGCATTTCTAACCTTCAGCCTAAATGAAATTCTTTTCCCAATATGTGAGATTCAGCAAACAGTATGTGTGCCTTAAATGAAGAATGAAAAGAGAATTACAGAGTGTTCTCTGTAGAGGGTGTGACTTTTTATGATTGTGACTCAGAAAATCAACAAATCGTCTCATTTGACTGGGGTGCCAAAACTTTAGCACACAGCTGTAACCTGAATCAGCCTTCTAAGAAAAACATTATAATAAGAGGGCTTATTTCAGTACCACTGCCTTCTAAGATATCCCTGCTCAAAAGGCCAATGTCGTGATTAGCAAATATATGTAATATAGCATCTCCTTCTGTCTATGAAGAGCCTCTGTCAGGATGCCTTCCATCTCTAAACTCTGGAAGATTCTGGATATTTTTTTCCTGTATTTTATAGCTGTCACATGAACGTGATGTTTATGAGGATTCTCTTTTCTGTCTATACGTTCTATTTTCTGTATCTATATAGTTTTTTTCTCTGAGCTCGAATGTCTTTGAGATAAATGTACAAAAGCTTTTTTGTTTTTCTATATTTACAGCAATGGGAGCCTAAGCTGCTCCTTCTTGTGGCGTTTATGGTGGTGTATGGCAAGCTCCGTGACCGCTGTCAGCCTTAACAAGCTCATGGCTGTAGTGCTCATTAATGTTCAGACTGACCTTCTGGAGACTGAGCCCCCCTCTCACCGGTCTGACCCTGCACCGACAGCATTTAATAGCGCTAAAGGGGCTGATGCAGCGGTCGATGGCGAGCGCCCGGACTGAGTGACGGCGCGGCGGATTAGTTTTGTTACGGCCACTGAGTTAAAAGTAAATCAGGTTTTAGTCCGAAACCCAGCAGATCCGCAGATTAGGTTCTATTTTAAACATTCTTTCAGTAGATTTAAGAGGCCCCCCCCCCACCCCCCCTCTGAGTTCGTACACTATAGTGTTCCACAGTAGTGTTTGTACATTCCTTTATTATGATTGGACGTTGTTGCACATAGACTTGTTAGTACTTTACAGATACTGACGCAAAGCTCTTATTACAGAATGCAACTCAAATATAAATGTGATTTAAGGTGTAATTTAACTAAATATCGTATATATTGTGTGTTTATATATATATATATATATATATATATATATATATATATATATATATATATATATATATATATATATATATATAAAATTTAAATACCATAGCAACAAATACATGCACATACATACACTGCTCAGCCATAACTTTAAAACCACCCCCTACACTACACTACACTCATTATTCATTTTATCAGCTCCACTAACTATATAGGTTTAGTAGTGTTACAATTACAGACTGTAGTCCATCTGCTTCTCTGCATATTTTGTTATGCCCCTTTGACCATCCTTACAGATGTTTAGGACCACCACAGTGCAGATATAATGTGGATCTGTCTCAGGACTGCTGTGACACTGACGAGGTGGTCGGTGGCTAGTGTGTGTTGTGCTGGTGTGAGTGGATCAGACACAGCAGTGCTGCTGGAGTTTTTGAAACAAACACCTCAATGTCACTTCTGGACTGAGATTAGTCCACCAACCAGAAATACACAGCTGGCCGTGTAATGTGGCCACTGATGAAGGACTAGAGAGTGACCAACACAAACTGTGCAGCAGCAGGTGAGCTATTATCTCCAACTTTACCTCTACAAGGTGGACCAGCAAGGTGGGAGCTAGTTAGCTAGTCAGTTAGTGGACATGGTGTGTAAGAACCAGAGCAGCACTGCTGTGTATGATCCACTCATACCAGCGCAACACACCAGCACCATGTCAGTGTCACTGCAGTGCTGAGAGGTCCTGGTCCTGTGGTGGTCCTGACCAGTAGACTGAAAGCACACAGAGAAACTACTGACTGTGATTGTAGAACTACAGAATGCTCCAGTGTGATAAGTGGAGCTGATGAAATGAGCAGTGAAAGTAGAAAGTAGGAGGCGGTTTTAATGTTATGGCTGGTTGGTGTGTGTTATATAACTGTCTGAAATGTAGAACAGTCATACGTAACTGATCAGGGCGTAACAGTGTATCATGAAATTGCAATCCAAAACTGTGACCCTTTGCAGCCTGGAGGTGTAACTGTGCATCATGGACGATAGACATTGATCATTATGCCATCAAGTGCAACTGCGCTGGTTAAACACCAACATTTCTAAATCATCAGCACCAGTCAGCACCTCACTCCAGCCCTCCTCCTGCCTCCCAGCTCTGGAGTCATTAGTAAGCTGTACAACATCATTAGAGTCATCAGTTTTCTTCCTTCAAATTTTGTTCAAATATCTTACAAATACTGAATAATGTACTCAGTATCATTCAAGATTCAAGATTCAAGAGTTTTATTGTCATATGTACAGCAGAACAGACAGTTACACTGTACAATGAAATTCTTACTTTGCTCTTCCTCCATTCACCAATAGATAAAGATAACAACCAAAAAAAAGAGAAATAATAAAAAACATATACAAAATATACAAAGTATAATAATATAAGTTGAAGTAAATAAAAGTATTTTTATAGTTAAAAAATAAAAAATCAAAGTTACATGTGCTTTTATGTGCAAGTATGAAGAGCAGCAGCCATAAAGTGCAGGTTGCAAGTAACAAATGTAAACAATAATGTTTGTGTAAGTAGTGAATGTAAACAGTATTGTATGTAAACAGCAGTACAGTGAATGTAAACAGTATTGTATGTAAACAGCAGTACAGTGAATGTAAACAGTATTGTATGTAAACAGCAGTACAGTGAGTGTAAGGTGCCGTTAAAATCAGACCAGTTAAAACCAGTTCAGATAGGAGAGGTTAGAGAGGTAGTGCGTGAGGTGTTCACAAGCCTGATGGCCTGTGAGTAGAAACTGTTTGTCAGTCTTGTGGTCCTGGACTTCACACTCCTGTAACGTCTGCCTGAAGGTAAACGTGTAAAGAGTGTGTGCTGGGGTGTGTACTGTCCCTGATTATGTTGAGGGCCCTCCTGGTGACCCTGGTGTGGTGGATGTTCTCCAGGGAAGTGAGTATCATAAACCAAATCGTATTAATTATAGCATAGTATTGCAGTTAGATGTTTTTCTATGTTAAAACTCTGATTACATGAACTCGCTTTAGCTTTTGGCGTTCTAGAAAACAAACAAAAAACTACAGAGAGATCAGAGTGTCAGAGAGATCACACCGTCCTCTACTTCACTGCATGGTACGCTAGCATCTCCAAAAGCAACTCGAACAAGCTGATGGACTTCCGAGACTATGTGCAGAAGCACTTGTAAAGTTTAAGCTCCTGTTGCCTACGAGGGGGTGAAACGCTCTGTGCTGCTTTTGCTTTTCCAGAATAGTATAAAGCCTACCCGATGTAGGTGTTTGCACTTTTTTTTCTGTGGAGCAAATGATATATTTGTATCTTAAGGGAGACATTTTGTCTCTTTTGCTAGTTGTTTTTGCAGCGTATAAATCTTTTCAACACCCAAATGAAAATCTGGAGAAAAAAAAATTGCTTTAGTGCTTGCGCTTAGTGCAATAAAAATCATTCAGTATGTAACGAGTGAACTCTCTGAAGAGTACAGGCGCAACAGTGTGCTTTAGAATGCATACCACTTACACCTTTGCATGTAGGTCTTGAAACCTCTGATCAATCATTTGGTAATCATCTGAGATGTTTTATGTAATGTTTTTTCTGGAAAGTCTTGGAGCTTATTTGACATTGTTAGGCCTTAATCCAGGTCAGTTGTAGACAAGTCCAGAGCTTCAACAATGGAGACCTTTAAACCTCTCAGAGTGTTGTGCATACACTCAAGAACTATGGACTAATTGAGACTCTTACAAAACAGCGTAAGACTATATAAAGTCTGCTTGTTTGAAATGATGAAATTGAAGTTAAAAGAGAAATTAAGTCTTCATTTCTATTATCACCCATTAACATTCAATTAAACTTACATAACAACTTCACCTTGAGGTTGGGCTTTACTTGACATCTATACATGTACATAGAACAACATCATACATGGATGGGGTGCTACCCACATACCCACATACTTCCTAACCAAGGTAATTAGTTACTGATGATCTGATCTTCTTGTAAAAACAGGTAATTTTAGTTTTAATTGAACAGTCATACGTTCCATCATATACACATGTTTGATTTTTTTGTAACCATTGAACGATTGAGGGTGGATTAGGCTTCATCCAGTTATATCCAGATAGTGATCATGTTTCTTGCAACCCTCAACAGAATATCCATTATATAGCCTTGATCTGTGGTGACCATGTGTTCAGGCAATATTTCCAATATGAACAATAATGGATCCAGTGGCATGCCAATTTCCAGGATTTTCTCCACTTCTTCTTTATTTTTCCAAAATATCTTTATTTTTGCACAGTCCCAAATTATGTGGGTATGATCTCCAACCATACCACAGTTTCTCCAACATTCTTCAACACAAGCTGTTTAAAAAAAAATATTTTAACCTTCCAATCAAATTCTTTCCATAGCTGGCTTCCGACCCCCGCTATGACATTTCAAACATACGTTTTACTAAACTTCTTCATCCACTATCGCATTCAACAGAAATTAAGTCTAGATTTTATCAGACCTAGAAAATTCTCTAAATTCTCTAATTCTCTCAACTGTCCATTGACTGGCTAGGTGTGCAAAGCAAAACCCCCATATCGCTGCTAAGGGCCTACAGAAAGATTTAGCTGGCACAGGAACAGAAATGCACTGTGCTTGTTGCACAAACATCATCTACATGGACGAGTCATCAGAAGGTAACCTGAACTGTGACCTCAGTGTAAAAAACATCAACATCTATGGTGTGCAGAACCACATCTAGATAGGCCAGAGGCATCAAGTGCTATGAAAGGAATATTGAACTCTCTGGCTACCATCACAAAAAGTATATACGGAGAGAAGGAAGGAGGAGACTCTCAATAAAAGAACACCGTGCCAACTGTTAAGCGTGGGGGTGGATCTGTTACGCTCATTGTGGTTGTGTGGCAGCCAGTGGCACAGGAAATTGTTGTGGGGTTAGGGTGGGGAAAGAAAGGATTTTACTAAATATCAGCAAATCCTTAAAGATAATGTCCCACAGTGAAAAAACTGGATGGGATTCTATCGGTTGTCTGTTTTAGAACAACCCCAGTAGAGATTCTACAACCACACATTAAAAATGAGGCACTTTTTAAAGGTTTAATACCTCAAGCTGCCCGGATCAACTGAACACGCCCCATCGCAATATGAAAAACCCTCTTGTAAAACGGCAGTCACTGACCCTTTTAGCACTGTCCACTCGATGAATAACTTGTACCCACAGCTCTGTGCTGCTGAATTGATACTATCTGTCATATACAAATCTCTCTGCGGTCTATTTTAATGCTGCACTCTGCTCACTCTCCCTCATGAACGTCACAAGCCATAGCTCGATTTCCCTGCCCAGCAGCAGAGAGACTAGCTGGAGAAATTATTTAATAGCCTCATTATAATGTCTGATATTAGAATTACTCCACTCATATACTAGCACTGCGGGACACTCTACTCTTTTCTCTCGCCTAGATTATTAGCGCATGTGAGCGCCAGAGAGAAATGAAAAGAAACAGGGAATTAGTTGTAAGGTTTCGAAGGCTATTAGCATCCCACGGCTTGTCTAGGGCTGGCTGGGGAAAAGAGTGAGAAGCGAATGACAGGGCTGGCCACTTCAGCATATTACACAGTAAAGAGAATGAATGGAGGGGATCTGCGGATTCAATTATTGTTTAAATGCGCAGGAGATGCGACGCTAGCGCAACGCAGAGTGATGGAGAGGCTGAACGTGAACTAGCAAAGAGATTGAGTGGGACTGAAGGCTAGAAGGGTGGAGGGACAGAAATCAGATGTGGAAAGTGGGACCCAATCGATATGAATGTTTTGTGTGAGTGTGTGTGTATGTGTGCATGCCAGGTTTATGACCAGGCTTAGTTGTGGGGATCCGGTCAGGCTTAGGGTTAGGCTGGTAGTAGTTCTGGTTAAGGTTTAGGTTTGGCTGGCAGACTTTACAGCAGATAACAATATTAACCATCGTTGGTTGTACCCCTCACACACTGCTGGAGATGCTGTATCTGTAACTGTATCAGCAGGAATGAGCAATGCAGCCCTACAACTCTTCATACTAGGAATAATAAAATGATGATAATGAATGCGTCCAATTAGTATCTCGTAGCCGTCCAAAGTACCACTAGTATTTCTAACATTCTTTTCTTTGAATGGAAGTCAATGGAACCAGATTTTCTTTTCTTTTTACTTCTATTGCTCCATGCATCAGTAGATTGTCACACAATGTATGTGACTACATTCAAATGGTGCAAAAAATAGTCAAAATCAACTTTTGTGGGAGAGCAAAGATAAAAAATGTGTTTATGTTGTGACAAGTGCAGCCCAAGTTACTGTCCTTTGATGCATATGTTTTTAGTTTCTGTCTGAATGTCCCACGTGGGTTCGGGGATGGGAAGGATGCACCGTTGGGTATTTCTTTAGTCAGTGTAGAGAAACAGCCCAATAAAAAAGTTGCGTATTCTGCATATACGCCTATACACCAAACTACACCAAGTTTCATATTGTTTTAAAGGGTACTGCTGCACCCCTCTATGCTCCTGCTTTTGCCTTTGCTGCTGGTGGATTTATACATTGTTCTCCTGCGAGCACTGTCCAGCATTGTTTGCTGAAGGCGTCGTCCAGTGCTGACGTTGCTGAGAATACTGTTATTCGGCTCAGTGTACTTCAGTAATAAACAAGTTCATTATGATAGTAGGTAGGAACAACTTTTACCGCAGCACATGAGCAGCTGGAGTTTCGGCAGGAACTACGGATGTGGTGAAAATAGGAAAATGCATTTACGGCGCTAAATCAATTGTTGAGCCAACCACCTTTGAAATCCAGCGTATAAATCAGGAGGGGCAATATGTACTGTTCTGGACAAACAACATTAGATGTGGATTTGTTGTTGTGAGTTGTTTGATTGCTTTCAGCCACAGAAGTTTTAGTGAGGTCAGGCACTGAGGTTGCTTGATTAGTTCTGGTTCACAAACTGCGTTTCAACTCATCCCGAAGGTAAAGTGAAGCAGCACTTTGGACTGGGAGACGTAGCCAAGGTCAGGAGAGTGTGAGGTTGAGAGTGCACTTTGGCGTGTGTTAATGCTTAGGTGAAGACTAAAAAGCAGCATGTGTGAGTGATTTCACATGGACGCCTGCTGATTCTCCTAGAACGAATGTCGGAAGCTTAGATGTGTCAGTGTTAACCCCCCCCTCGCCTTGTCAGTGTTGTTACCTCATTAAAGCCAAATCAAGGTAACGGATCAGTCCATTGCAGCCCCCTGGGGGGTTGGACTCTAGGGTAGCAGGCTTTGATGTTGAGCGGAGCGTTGAGACCTACGAGACATACTGAGAGAAGGAGGGAGGTAGTCCAGCATGAGTCACGAGCAACATAACGAATACACACATACGGTTGGGTTTACACATGCACACACACACACATACTGGATTGTCAACTGCTAGTGCGTATGCTTACTTACACACAAACACTGTGTTCACTGGCCAAAACCCAAAAACAGATGATGCATGAACACATGAACAAAGGCATTGTAATTTATAGGCTTGAGTGCCAGCTGGCAGCAAAAACATAGATATGGAAAATGAACATGTACCCCTGTTTTGGTGTATTACATGCGCAGAAGGGTTTTCAGAATTAGCTTAATATGCCATTTACCTCTGGGGCACAGTGACCAAATCCTGCTTGCTTATGGCATCTAATACGCACTGGTTTTCCATTCAGGCCTTTAGACGTGCCCAATTGGCCAGACACTCATTGGAATGCGTGCACAATCATGTGAGGAAATCACATTTGGCATACAGTTTTGTCACATTGTCTGAACTGTATATGCTGTCGTGGCCCTGCTTCAGCCTTTTAAGTGTGACTTTGCGTGTCAATGCGATGTTGTTTCAAAGCCGACTCGCAGTTAGTGCATAATGAAGAACGCAATGAATGAACTTTAACTGCTGAATAGCTCCTTTCATATTCATGCATTCATATTCAGATTGTGGCCTTTGTTCTTTGCAGGATGACCACTCCATGTTCTTCCAGTTCGGGCCATCAATAGAGCAGCAGGCCACCGTCATGCTCAACATTATGGAGGAGTACGACTGGTACATCTTCTCCATCGTCACCACGTACTACCCCGGATACCAAGATTTCGTCAACAGGGTGAGGAAGATCATTTTGGGGTCATTTTTGTTCGCAGCCGTCTGGAAGTACAGACAGTTTTATTGGGGCTTGATGGTATGGACAGATTTTTTTTCTTTCATTTTAACACCATAAACCTTAATCAGTAGGGATAGCAGTGGGATAGCAGAGGTAGTCAAATCTCAAATCCTACTTTCAATCAGACCAACAGATGTTTTATCTATCTATCTATCTATCTATCTATCTATCTATCTATCTATCTATCTATCTATCTATCGCTCAAAAATTTAGGATCACTTTAGAACTTCATGCAATTTTCATGCAATTCACAAACAATAACAATAATACAAGTTTGTATTAAAGCCTATTTTTGTATAGAGGCTTATTTTGCATATAGTTCTATTATCAGCAATTCTCAGTCCTCTGTCTAAATCTCCTGGTACGGCCACCAATCCAAGTTAAGGATGTTATTGGGCTAATTGGTTGTTAGGACACTTTTGCTCAATTGTGATGCACAGCTGAAAAACATTCTACTAATAAGTGAGTATAAAAGGGAGAACAACATTCTAGGTTAGTTTAGTATCTGAAGCATCAGCAGTTGATGGCTTGCTGGCAGGCTCAAAATGGATAGAAAGAAACAAAGGAAGGCTACTCAATTAAAAACTTGTGATTCCAAACTTTTGAATGGTAGTGTATATATATATATATATATATATATATATATATATATATATATATATATATATATATATATATATATATATATATATACACACATATATAGTGTGTGGTGTGATGGTGGTACAAGTGGTTAAGAAGCAGCTGAAGTTTCTAAACACTGTGTTCATTCACTATTCACTCTATTAGAAACTCCTACCTTGTAGGTCCACCTAGTAAAGTCAGATGCAATAGCTCTACAGCTGTGACAACACAATGATACAAAATCCCACACAGTGGTGTTTAAACCACTTTTGGGCCAAATCATTTTCATTTTGCAAACGGAAACGAGAACTGTTTAATTATTTAGGCAAATCCTGCTTTTTCATATCGAGGAAGACACCAACGAATATGAAACTGGCGGTTGCAAAATACACAAGTATTAGTAGATTTATGGAGTAAGTTTTATGGTTGCAATTAGTTTTCTTTCTCTGTTGAAAATTTAATTAAGGGCAAATATTGCTTGGAAATTTTCGAAAGAAAGCACAAGTTCCCCAACTTTTCACCCACATTGCCCCGGCTGTAACCAACCTCCCCATGATCTAATATAGGTTTTAACTGTTCCTGCCACTAATCACAACCTGGTTGACTTGAATGCTTCCAGACGTCTTTGCTATCGCATCTGGAAGAAGGAAGAGATACCATAGAGTTTTCATTCCCCACTTTGTTGTAGGAGAGCATTCTTTTGAGGCTGTTCTTGATCTTTGAGATAAGAGAGCAGTGGAGAAGAACTGACGGTACTGCAGACATATTTGCTCAGTCATGTCTGTAATGGAGCATAGTATAAAACGCTGTGTACTTCTGTAACTGTCTCGCCCGCAGAGATCAACAGAAAACAGGTTTCTTGGGGATAGGGAGATGCAATTTGGGAAAGGTAGAGGGAGAACTGCTTGCTGGGGGTATCATAAAGAATGGTTGCATTCACCTATAAAGAAAAGTTACTAAAGTTTGGAATTGCTGCTTTAAACTGTTATTCAGTCCATCAAATTCAATCACTGCTCTGCTTTGATGGGACCCTTTGACGCAGTAGCTCAGTGTAAAATGGGGAAAGGTGATTTGACTTGTCGATCACAAGTACTTAATGGAAATTGTATACAATTTTGAGCCATGTTTGTAGTATGTGGAGATGAGGGCTGGTCATTTGACGTCACAAGTCGTTTCCAAGCCTGAGCTCCTAACTGGTAATTACGGCTCGGAGGGACACTTGAAGGTTTGGGAGCTGGTAATTATGGTAATTCCAAGGATATTTGAATGCAGCCAGTTGGGTTGGTTGGCAGTTGGAGTAGTTGTGTAGTGGAAAATGTGGGTTTCTCTCCTGAAAATTAAGAGTAACATATAGAATATAGAGTTGGAGTTGACTGGGGCTGTATTAGTGGGAAATGGGGTTTTAACCCTCCTATTATGTTATGGGTCAGTTTGACTCATTTTATTTGAGTTGTCTAGAATACTAGTTACCCCCACTGAGGAAAATGTTTATATAAAAGCTGTTAAAATTAAACATATACAGTATATGTCCTTACTTTTCATCTTTCTGAATCTTCAAAGAATTTATAATGAAGTTTTATTGTTTTGACTTGAGCCTTTGCTTTTTTTTGAGTGTATTTAAACTGTGTGGGTCAATTTGACCTATAACATTATGAATATAATTTTTGTTAGGTTTAACATGTTTCTGCGAACAGAGAGAGAGAGAGAGAGAGAAAGACTGTTAAATCTTTGTGTAGAAATGAAAACAGTATGAGAGGTTGTGCTTTTACAGTGGTTAGGAGTTGTTTTAGGCAAGAGGTTGAGTGAGACCCCTTTGGTGCTTGTAAAATGGCTGTAACCCACTGGTTTATCACTTTTTTACACTATATTTCTTTTGTTTATAATAATTACAGTAAACAATTTGTCTGCCAAACAGTGTAGTTTGTTATGAGTAGGCTATGGTTGCTCCATGTAACATAAGCTTATTCTGCAAACAGCACAATAGCTTTTAATAACTTGGTGCAATTAAACAAAATTCAGTTGATACTTTAGAACTGAGGTTCTGCCATACAGACTCAGGAGATATTAGTGAAGGGGACAATTTGGATACAAAGGATACAACATATCCCAAAGTGAAGGATACAATTTTTTGGACCTTAAGGTGTCTTTGGCTTATGCCCCATCCTCGGTCCAGAGCTTAGAGACCTCTGTTTATCCTGCTGAATTGGGACAGCATGGGCAGAGCCCACCCCCTCGACTGGTAATCTGGTGGTGGTGGTGAGGAAGGAGGACACCAGAAGTAGAGTAATTTTAATGACTGGAGTAGGCCAGTGATTGGTCAGGGGTAGTGAATGAATAAATGAATGACGTAGTCTTTCAGGCCGACCGTTTTATGAACTTGCATTTGTGGGAAATGAAGTTCTTGTTTGTTTGCCCCCCTACAGATTCGGAGTACCATAGAGAACAGTTTTGTGGGCTGGGAGTTGGAGGAGGTACTGCTGCTGGACATGTCGGTGG
>CM038722.1:22574606-22707106 GCA_021613375.1 Megaleporinus macrocephalus
GGGGGGTGCGTTTCAGATGAGCTCGGAGGGTCACCTATCACTCCTCTGAACTGAAGGCAGAGCATGGCTGGAGCAGTCATTTATTATGAATACATTAGCCCCTGAACACCTGCATAAGGCCATCTCACTCTTTCTACACTTCCACTTTCATTCATTCATACAGCAGGTCCGCTACAACGGGCAAGCATTCAAAGGTAAATTGATGCAGTGCATCGGCAAGATTTATTCAAATATGAGCCCCATCATTGCTCTAATAAATGTTAGCCCTGAGGACGAGTGCTCTGATTTTAAAGGGGTTGCATTTGATATTGGCATGTATCTTCCTGAGGTCCACTCAGAATACACCTTGTACCATTTTTAAACTTTTCCTTATCCTTTAGAATTAAACAGGCTGTTTATCTGGGCTCCATGTTAATTATGCCTATATATATATATATATATATATATATATATATATATATATATATATATATATATATATATATATATATATATATATATATATATATATATATATATATATATATATATATACAACAAAACATTTCAAAACTACCTCCTTGTTTCCACTCTCACTTTTCATTTTATCAGCACATTGTAGCTCCATAGTTACAGACTGTAGTATATCTGTTTCTATGCGTATACTGATAGCTCCCTTACACCCTGTTCTCGAATGGTCAAGACCACCACAGAACCACCACAATGCAGGTATTATTTGGGTGGTGGATCATTCTCAGCACTGCAGCGACACTGACATAGTGAAGATGTGTTAGTATGTGTTGTGCTGGTAAAAGTGGATCAGATACAGCAGTGCTCCTGGAGTTTTTCCAAGGTGTCAAAGTATCTACATTCATTACTCAGGTAGAAGTAGAGATACTAGGGTTTAAATGACTATAATGTTATATTAAAATGTTAATGTTTATAAATTTGGGATGCGCTAGGCTTCCTGTTCCAGCTGCATATACGCCCATTAAACATGAATGTATTTTAATACAATGCTAATATATTAAAGAAGTATATCTGTTACTACTGAACATTAACATGTGTTTCATGGAGCAGAAGATATGAGGACTAGTTGTCTAAAAGTATTGTAATGAAGTCAAACTTCAAAGGCATGTTATCAATAATCTTTACTGGAATGTAAATGTACATGAATGAAAACAAGCTGAAATGAAATACGAGTAACGAGACTATGTTTAAAATGTAAGGAGTAGAAAGTACTGATAATGGAGTGTAAATGTAAGGAGTAGAAAGTACTGATAATGGAGTGTAAATGTAAGGAGTAGAAAGTACTGATAATGGAGTGTAAATGTAAGGAGTAGAAAGTACTGATAATGGAGTGTAAATGTAAGGAGTCTTCTACTACTAAAAAGTCAGCTGAAAAAAAATTACTCCAGTAAAGTATAAATAACTAACATTTCTACTTAAGTAAGGTAACAAAGTATTTGTTTTTCATTACTTGACACCTCTGGAGTTTTAAAAGAATGTGTCCACTCACTGTCCACTCTATTAGACAGTCTTACCTTGCTGGTCCACTGTGTAGATGTAAAGTCAGAGATGATAGCTCATCTGCTACTGCACAGTTTGTGGTGGTCATCCTGTAGTCCTTTATCAGTGGTCACAGAACACCATCAGCTATTCTCAGTCCAGCAGAGACACTGCTGTATCTGATCCACTGGAGTCACTGGAGTGCTGAGAATGACCCACCACCCAAATAATACCTGCACTGTGGTGGTCCTGTCAGGTCTTGACCATTGCAATTGTAGAACTACGAAGTGCTCCTATATGGTTAGTAGAGCTGATAAAGTGGAAAGTGTACATACAAGGTGTACCTAATAAAGTGGTCACTGGTTGTGTATATCAATATGTGTTTATGAAAATAAATGATCTAATTCTGATTGGCTGTCCTATATTATGCTTCATTCAAAAAACATCTGAGCTGAACACTCAATGTTACTAAAGATTTGGAAGCCCTGGTCAAATTCTGTGCTTTGTTTTTCTAGATAATAGACAAGATGTACACATTTCTACAGAGAACACATTTTATAGAACACTTACTATTTATGTACTGCATTTATTGAAGCAAATACATGGATGTTAAGTTCTAACACTGAAAATAGCATATAAAAATTTAGTGATATGAGAAAATGTAATAGTACTTACATACTACTTACTACAGACTCTTTCACTAAAAGAAGCGTGAACATTGAGAGGAGAAGAACGTTTTTGATATCTGACAGCCAGTAACTCCTCTAGCTGTGGCTTTCAGTCTAAGGAAAAGACAGAAGACGTTGGTGCTTAATCTGTTGATGATTAGTGTCTATACTGATGCCAATCTATTATATTTACACGCCCACAGGACAGCCCACTGCTGGCCTAATATAAAATTGAGCACAAGAGTCACAGTGTTTCTATTTAATGATGCACATGCTAAGACTTGCTGTGGTCTCACAGAATCAACCTTTTGGGATAAAACAAACTAGTGTTTGTGTGAAAAGGTTGTTCTGACATTTTAGTGTTATTGTCAGTTAATTTAATAAAGACACAGTCAATAATAGGATAATGTTGCTGAGAATAGATGTGACAATTGGGATTATAGGAATTGGTGGCTACTAGAATTTGGTGCATTGGTGGCTAATCACTGAAACAAAAACAAATCCTTTTAGTTACTTTACATTTGACAGGAAGCATGCGTTGTCCAACAATAAAACAAGAGTTGGTCGCAAATATAAACTAGAGAAGCACATTAAAGCAGGAGCCCATATTTCTATTAAAAAGCCCAAAAATCTTGTGCTATTTTTGTTGCTGATGTATGTAAATGAGCTCTGTTCTGTTTAATTGCCCTCTATCGTTTCCTATTTAAAAACACTCCGTATAACTTCAACATGAATAGGCAAAGCTACACTTCTATGGTGAACCGGGGGTTATACAGTGGAGATAACTATAAGTATGACTGACTATAAGTATGTTTTGCCAGAGAAAGACATTCTCTCCTACAGAAATCACTTTTGTCCGCTGCCTTAAAATCCTCATTGAATATCCTGTATTTCAGGTCTTGTTCTGCCTGACTTTCAGAATCAGACTCTGGCTCCAACTCATATAGCAGAACCAATGCCATTATAAGAACAACCACATCGGTGCGGGGGAAGACCCCCCAAAATTATTTTTTAACACCGAAAATGCACCTGATAGGTCACAAACATCCTAACGAAGCACTGATTTACCGAACCAGGTTTCCAGGGAAAACTACAGTTAATACCAGGCTGTCACAAGTAGAAGTTAAAAGATTAAGCAAAGACATGCAGTCATGAAATAAGCCCAGAAATCTGATTATGAAATCTGAAATCTCCATTTTAACTGGATTCTCTGAGCAAATATACACTCAGTTACACTGTGATTTCTTTAGTTTTCCTCAGTCTGTGCATGCGTGAAAACAGACTGCGCTACTGGAAACAAGCTGCTTTTAAAAAGCCACTGCATGAAGTTTTACATTCTGTTTAATGTGAGCTCATTGGCTGGTTGCAAAGCACAAATCTGACTCCTGCCAAACTCATCCAGTTCTGATGAATGATGAATGTATTACTGACAAAATCAGATTTTTTGCTGTTGTCGATTATAAAGTGATGAAAAATATACCCACCATTTTAAGCCATCAGCAGTTCAACTCTGTCCATCTGCGTTAAAGTTCTAGGGAGTATTTTGACTCTACAGGATCATGTGGTGTATAAATTCTCAATATTGCAAATTGGAAGGAAATCATACAAAGACCAAACAGGAAAACAAGAGTGTTCCACTGGTCTCTGGACCCATTCATTAAGACTGATCCTTCACTGCACTATAATTCAGTTGCATAAATCGTGGCGAACTTGCTTGTTACTGCAAGTCAACTTAATCTACATTTATAGAAGATTACTGGTTGCCCGTCGCTCTGTCCACTAACGTGAATGTAAGACGTAAGGTCATTACATAACGTCGCTGTCTAAAGAAAAATATGTATCTCCAATTTTGACAATTTTCATTTTTTTCAACCATTTAAGCACGACAGTGTTTACATTGTGTGAAAATTTCATGGTGAGCACACGAGTAGAAATGCTCCAAAATAGCTTGTAAAAAATTCTGGTTCCATTGTCTTACATTGAAAGTAGAGTTTTGGCCTCTCCTGTAAATTTGCCGTTTCGGAGGTACATGTTTTCCTTTGGACAGCGACAATATATATATTTATTTATTCTGTGTGAATGCAAATCATGTCCTCGCAGATAGTAGCTACTGTCGTGAAAAGTTTTATAGCAGAGAATGCTTTATGTTTTTGAATTAAGAAGTACCAAACGGCTTAAACGCCACGGAAACTTAACTAGCTTAAATGTGCATTAACCTAAAGATGAATACATTTGTAATGCTTTTGTTAGCGGTGTATATAAAGTATATAAAAGATATCAAAAATATGAATATCAAGATATTATGTTTAGTTATAATCTATTGATTCTCAAAAACAGTTTAGATTTCTTATCAGTAGTGTACAATCAAAGATTGAGTCTGACAGTGTTTCATTTTGTGATGTGTTTAAACCCCCCGACCACTAGCAGTGTTGTAATCTGTCTTCAGCCATTAGACTCAATGTAAACTCCACTCCAGTATAAGTAAGTAGTGTAAGGGCGCATTAGCAAACCTATGCATGCATTGATTTTTTAAAAAATCCTGACGTATACAAATCCTCACAATATACTACAATATATCAAATTATAACCCCTGCGTTATGATGTGTATGGTATGGCCGGTTTCTGGCCAGTACACACCCTGATTGTTGCTGTTACGCTGTATATTTTTGGTGTTGGTGTTCAGAGTGTTGTGAGTACTGTTTTATTGCTGTCTCTGACGTACTGTGAAGTTGTGAAGGCAGTTAAACAGCAGTGAGTGGATGGATGGAGGAGTGTGTGTGTGTGTGTGTGTGTGTGTGTTTGAAGGGGGGGTGGAGGTTGCTCTGTCTTTTCCTAACACACTGTCTTTGACATTTTGACAGCGCTCGACGTGTCTGCTTATTATCTGGGCTTTTGTGATCTCACAAACACCCCCGTTTTAATTTCGATGTGAAAAACCACCTTTCACTCCAGCAGCTTCGCCCTGGCTTTGTTGTGCCGCTTGACACTGGGCACGGAGGGGGCATTGATTGCTAATTATTAATTAGCATTTAGCACTCCCCTGCATTTGATGTGCCGTCGCGTCAGTAATAGAACGCTCGGGGCAAAGCTGGATTAGAGAGACGCAAGAAGAACAGAACAGGCCTTCTCTCAGACGCTCCCTCGCTTTTATCTCTCTCTATCTCTCTTCACATTTTGCTTTTCAGCCCTCGTCCTCCTCTTTATTTCCCTCCCTCTATTTTTTATCTTTAGATTTTTCTTTTCTTTGTTTTTTGTTAATCTCTGAAGCATTCTGTGCAGCCTGTGTCTTCTCTCGTTTCTCACTTTATCTTTCTCCATTCCTGAGTCTTCTTACTTTTAACTCTCTCTCTCTCTCTCTCTCTCTCTCTCATTCTGTCACGCTAGTCTTTTCAGTCTCTCCTTTCTCATGTTCTCTTCTTTCTTTTAATTTCCTTTTTTCATCTCTTCATCTCTTTCTCTTTTTGTACTCTCTGAGTTCTCCTCTGTTCTCTTTCTCACACTCTGAATCTCTCACTCTTTTTCCCACTCTCTCCATTTTGGTTCTTTACCCACTCTCTCTGTTTCTCTCTCTCTCTCTGGTTCTCTGTCTCTTTGTCTTTGGTTCTCTACCCCCTCTCTCATGGCTTCTATACCGTCTCTCTCTCTGTCTCTATGATTCTCTACATCCGTCTATCTTTCATTGTCGGTCTCTATCCTCTCTCTCTCCTGTTTCTCTCTCTCTGTCTGGTTCCCTACCTTCCCTCCTTCTATCCCTCCCGCTCTCTCTCCTCTCTCTCTCTCTCTCTCTCTTTCTTACTCTCCCTGTGAATACACACACACACAGGCTTCATCCTCACCCTCACTCGCCTCCCAAAATAAACCCTGTAAAATATTCAACGCTAAATTTGGGATTTGGGGAGCTACATCTGTTGTGAAACAGCAGAATGTAAAAGAACTCAACTTCTGACGCCGCGGTTACTGAGCCCCAGGCCATCGCCTGATCCGTCATGCACTCAGAACCACTGGAAGAAAAAAAATATTATATATTTCAAAGGCATGCTTGAATATTAATTAGTTAGTAGGCTGCAAAAAACAGTGTTGCACTGATGTATAGGTGAACTTCACTGTAATAAAGGAGCTTTTTCTATATATTTATAATACTGCATATATGATCTTACATTGTTTCTCATTTTCAACCCTTTTTAGTGTTTTAATTATTAAAAAAACAGCAACATCTATTTATACGGTCAAAGTTAACCTATCCAGCATCAGTCACTGTGTACAGAACATACATACTGCCCAAACAAACCAATCTGGTAACAGTGCTAACAGTTCCAGCGCTACTACAGATTGAACTGTTTGCCGGATTAGTCACTTTTTTCCTTTATTCCTATACAAGGGTCCAATGGTACACTCCCTCAAACCACACCAGCTCAGCACTGTAGAAATACAGAATGTTTGGCTCTTTGGTTTGAGTTTGGAATTAAAATGTCTGTTTATTTCTGTTACAATACCGTCAATATCAGTTTTACAGGGTTTCAGTAAAATAAAATTAGCTTAAGTAGCTGTTTGTATGTGCCCCTAGTCATTCTCAGTTAAAATATATCCAACCAAAATACAAAGCTTCACCACATCTCAGTAGAATACAAGTCAAGCTCTTTGGTTTTGTTACTTATGATTGACATTGTAAGATTGGCTGTCCTGTATTGCACCTCACTCAACAAGCAATTTAGGCTGAAACTACAGTTGTGCCAGTGTGATACTGGCCAAGTCACTGGATTAGATAAAATTCGGCTAAATAATATTCGGCTAAACTATCATATAAATGCTGATGTAAACTTTTGCACAAAGTTCCACTATGAATTTAATTTGGAGTGTGCTGCTAAAAGAAACAGCTGTATTGACAGAGTCATGTTGTGGATTTTCTTGTGCATCCTGACAAGTGTGAAATTACCAGTGTAGTTGTTTAAGAGAGGGAAAAAGATTGGATTGGTATCTGTATTGGTACTGTACTGAGCTGCTGTAGACTAAAAAGGTGTAGATATGTGAATGCTATGGTTTTTATGACATTCCAACACATAAGTAACACATTTAAAATGGATTGTTTTTGCTGTGTATGTGTCTAGAGTTAGACTTTGTATAGACTTTGTTGACTGAGTATTGGGTAGTACATTTTGTAGTACACTGTTACATACATACACTGTTAGCTACTGTTTGAATAATTCCAGCTGAAAGCAGTACAGGTGCAATTGTTACAGCCCGGCAGGCAAGTGTTGCTTGTCACATTTTCTAGAAAAGTCTAAAATTGTAATGTATTTTATTTACGTCACCTGTAGTAATCTGGGTTGGATTGCTGGTCCGGGCTGTTCTGTGTAGAGGTTGCATGTTCTCCCTGTGCTTAAGTGGGTTTTCTCCGGGTACTCTGGTTTGTTTAGATTGATTGGCCATTCTAAATTGTCTGTAGGTGTGAGTGTGTGCATGTTGGCCATGCGATGATCTGGTGACCTGTCCATGGTGTACACTGCCTTCGCCCGATGACAATGGGATTGGCTCCAGCCCCCCCATAACCCTGACTAGTGGGATAAAGTGGAAAATAATGGATGGATGGATGGACACCTGTAGTATGTTTGTATGGAGGTCAACATCCAAAACTGGAACAATGATTATGAGATGAAGTGAACTCACTGTATTCAGTGGGAAGCACATATATATCACTCCTGTCCTAATAAAGTACAGGGTGTGTTTGAACACCTTCATCTGGCTCTGAGGGCTAGAAGCTCTAATACCACCAGCATGACCAGTATAATGGATGTCATGACTAACCAAAGTAAGAATATGAAAAACAACAGTCACCGAATGTTAATATGACCATGAGCTTGAGTAAATACAGCTCGCGCTCATGAAATAAGGTAATGTATAAGAACACTTCACTCAGTAATTTTATTAATTAAATCAATAGTAAAAAAAAAAAAAAAGAAAAGAAAAATAACAGCGAAGTAATCTGGTGACGCCAGTAGCCTCTATTGTTGTGGATTGTTTATACAGCGACAGGTCGAGATGATTAGTTTCCATTGTAGGTAAGTGTCTACCAAATTTCCTCCATCATCTCCCTCACTGCTCCCCTATATAGGGTTCTACACAGAACAGTCTATGTAGTGATCAGTGAGTGAGTAAATGAATAGATCATTTCAGACAC
Source organism: Megaleporinus macrocephalus (assembly GCA_021613375.1). Taxonomy (NCBI): domain Eukaryota; kingdom Metazoa; phylum Chordata; class Actinopteri; order Characiformes; family Anostomidae; genus Megaleporinus; species Megaleporinus macrocephalus. The sequence continues at coordinate 22,582,938 of CM038722.1, forward strand.
ACATCTCCATTAAAATGTGTAATGCTAAATTTGTATTCTATCCATCCATCCATTATCTGAAAAGTGTAGGTTCACTGGTGGGTTTGGATAGTAAATAATAATACTGTATTTGTGACATGGTGACCTCTGGTTCCTACACCACCACTGTAGAGACATTACACTCTGAATTACTCTTTTTACATTCCAAGGACTAAATTATTCAGAATTGTTTAAAAAATGGTGAAATTCCCTTTTAACGTCTTCAGAATTTTAACCTCTTTTTTTGTAGGCTACATGTTTATGCCATTTATAAGCTATTATTATTATTATTATTATTATTATTATTATTATTATTATTATTATTATTATTATTATTGTTGTTGTTGTGTAGAAAAAGCTGTATTTAGGTGTAATTAAGGGAGTCCATTTTTAAATAAAGTGCCTAATAATAATAATAATAATAATAATAATAATAATAATAATAATTTCAGGGGTAAATCCAGATGAATTTAAGTGCATGTTAAAGGCTTAGTATTACATAATGTGATAGATTTAGAAAGGCCTAGTGTTTCCCATGACAACAAAATGTTCACAATAATGATAAAATGCAGTCACGGTGTCCACCTCTAATATGACAGTAACACTGAGCGTCTATGGCTCAGTAGCTGTATCGCGAGTTTGGCTTGAATGAGAGCACGTCTACTCTCTGACCCTTGCTGGACCGAAGCGATTTGTTTTCAGGGCAGTAGGGCCAGTGAAGCTGACGGTCCGTGCTTGTGTTTTGTCATTCTGGCCCACGCGCCACGCGCCGCCGTAGATCTGTCAGGACTGGCATATAGCTGTGGACGGTCAGGGCAGACGTAGCAGAGCTGTGTGTAAACACGAGGGAGAGAGACACAGAGTGACAGAGGGTTTGAACAGGGTTTATGTGTTCTTCTCTGTGTATATGTCCCACTGTTTACCTTGGCGATGTTTGTTTGACTGTCAAAACCCGTCTCTCCGTCTGCCTGCGTTACATCTTACCCCTGTGTGCATTCGCGTGCTTCTCCATGTTACTGTCAGAGCCCCTCTGTATGTGTGCCTGTTTGCGTGTTCACATGTCTTATGCACCTGTTGTATCTGTCCATAGCGACTATGATACATTGGTGGTTTTTTCCATATGCTTATCTGATGTCATGGATATCTTCAGTACTTGAAGAACACTGACTGGCTGTTTCTGTACAGGGAGCATAAACAAGTGCCAAATGGCGAGACATATCAGAATTTGAATTTGTGCACTCACAAAATGATATTTTTAGCAAATTGTGTATTCTCAGAAGTGACCTGCCAGTGACCAGACAGCAGTCCAGCATGGCTAAACTCTGGAACCGCTAGCCTGCATGCTCAATAACCACCACACTACGGGCACTTCTGCCTGTCTGTCTGTCTGTCTCCTGAGTATACATGTGCTGGTGTATGTATTTTTAATTAAAGTGGATTGTGGGCTGTAGATTAATTACCTTACTTACACAAGGCTTAAAGCAGTTTGCGGGGGGAACGCCATGGAATCATCAAACTGTGTCCCCAAGGAGGCCTACAGGACCGCACTCACACACACACACATACACACACATACACACGCACACACCTGCCTGTGAGCACCAAAGCAGGTTCTGCCACCACAGCTGTGTTGTCATAGCCTGCGTTTCGCTGGAGCAGAAATTACAGCTACCTAAACCCTGATTAGCTGCTGTGCCGTAGTGATGTCATCATGCCGCCTCGTGACTGTCATTCTAAATCGGTCAGAGATTAGCGACGCCCTCGTGTAGATGCTGCGCAAAGAAAAAAAGAAAAGAAGGCAAATGAATCAGCGTGGGTGGGCATTATCATTGGTTCTGGAAGGGGTGGGATGCTATTGTTCACTTTTCTCTAAATCTCTTGCCGTCCATGTGTCGCTGCCTGTCTTGACCGCTGCTCATTCCTGCTATTAGTTCTTAATTAGTAGCTACTAATGAATGAATCTCATTTTTTTATTTGTGTTTTTCTACATCACTATAACACACCAGCTGTGAAAAATTAATAGGATAGTATTTTCCATTAAAAAAAAATCAAGAATGTTTCGCCTTCTCCCTGAAATCACCTTTGGGGGATGTTCTCTCATTGCGTATGGGGGCAGTTCGTGCAACCTTAGGGTGGGCTCAAATTAAACTTCCTTTCAGGCCAACTTGGACTGTAGGCCTCATTTTGAGCCTTGCTTTAATGTCAGAAGGCCACACATGGTTTGGTGCTTCATTCGTTCAGAGTCGTTCAGTGCCATTTAATTCATTAAGCAAAACCACCGATTGACCTACACGTGTCTGCTGAGCTTTTTATATGGACTGTTAATGATGGGCGTGCATCTAAACCAAGTTGTTTTTGCCTCACAGCATCACGCATAGATTAAAACACATTTTGAGCCAAAGTTTTATCAGAAAGCTACTATTAAACAAAGTGTCAGACATCAGGCAGCATAAAACTAACCTTTTTTTAATGTGAGGGAGCTCCTCAGACCTCTGGGTCCTACCACCACCACCTATTCTGACTCTGTACGTCTCCATACAACTGAGCATTTCATGCCAAACCACTCAGAATGAGTTTGTTTATATTTTAATAAGGTAGATTTTATTATGTATGACTTTTTTAAATCTCTGGACTTTATGAGTTCAGAGCTCTGTGTACATTTCCCTGTGCTTAGAACAGAAACAAATTTTAAACTCACTAAAACAATTGATTTTTAAATATATGAGCATATAACCTAAATTCAGAAGGATAAGATATGCATGTCAGAACATCTAACCATCTGTCCGTATGAAGTTTTGAATACTGGGCAGAGGGGATGTAGTACGTATATGGCAATGTGTGCGATGTGGCAGGAAAACCTGTGAAAACTCTACCCATAAAGCTGCTCTGGTAACACATTAGCACAGATTCTTCCCTCTTGAAAATGTGTCCCATCTCTGAAAGAATAAATCGGACACATTCAAACGTTTACTGCTGGAATGCAGCAAATACTAATGTCTGATAAACCAATTTTGTGGTAATTACAGTAGCAGCAAATAGAGAATAGAGAGAAGAATGCCTGAATTTAGAGTTTGTACCTTCACTTGGAAGGATATGCAGTGAATGCAGTATATTGGCCTTGCAGTTGACCACTACAGCATCAGCACTTCTAAAGCAAAAGTCAATAAGTCGTATTTCGTACCAGTTATATACGTGCTTTTGTCTCGCTGGCTGATCTAGGAACAGTTTCCTCAGCCAGCTTATAAACTCAGGCGTCATACGCGCCTGAGCAGCATCGTTTCAGTAAACACGGTTCTGTCGTGTCGCTGTATTGATCAGTCTGTATTTATAGAGAGCCAGATTTATTGGGTACTTGTGTATCTTGTCCCTACCTCGGAGTGGAAAGAGGGTGGGGGTTGGGGGGAGGAGAGGGACAGATGGAGGGGTGTGGGGGCAACATTCTGGGTACGAAAGATATACTCTCTCTCTCTCTCTCTCTCGCTTTCTGGTGAGATTATTGTTCCCATGGCAACGCGGCAGATTGCTAGGAAATCACTGTGGTTGTGGGCACCATGGTAACACATTTCATATGCCGGTCTCTCTCTCTCTCTCTCTTTTCTTCTCATTCTCTCTCACCCTCTCTCTCTCTCTTAAATCATGATACATGCGTATCCATCATAACACACGCAGTGCAGTCAGTGCTCACTTGCGGTTTGTCAGGCTCTTCACTTTCGCATCTTTCTCTCTGCTGCTGTTTCTTCTAGGGTTTTTTTTCCACACGCAGGGCTGCGCCTTGGTAACCATAGACGCTGTCAACCAGCTTGTTGCCCTGTTACCCAATATAGCATGTGTGGTGCTGCATGCTAAGGTTAATGTACAGCTCAGAGCTATAGTTATTTGAATGGTTGGGGCTGTTTTACTGTGAACCAGTGTGAACCAGTGTAAATATATGAGGTGCCTTACAGACTTACATACACACACACACACACACACACACACACACACATATATATATATTGCCTACCGAATGGAAACAAGTATCTAACTTTTCTTGATTTCTGTTTCATTGTGTGAAAATTTCAAGATGAATGAACCAATAAAAATGCCCCAAAATAAAAATCTGGTTCCATTGACTTACATTAAAAGTAAAGACTGTTTTGGCCTCTCCTGTAAAGAAACAATTTTGAAGATACTTGCTACACATAGGGCAGCGACGATCCATACATGTACATATACAAGTGGATATATATACTTATGCACATATACATTACCTCATGTAAATGTATTTTTGCTCTTTGCCTCTCCCTATCTCTCTCCCCCTCCCTCCCTTTCTCTGTTTGTCTCTGGCCTCTCTCTGCTCTACTCTTGCTCTTTTTCTCTCTCTCTCACTCTTTCTCTGTTTATATATATCTCTCTCTCTCGTTCTCTCTCTCTCTTACTGTCTCTCTCTCTCTCTCTCTCTCTCTCTCACTCACTCTCTAGATAGTTATTTCTTGCGTGGTGAGTCGCTTTTCTGAGGCTGAGCGTTGTCATGGCAATGGCAGCCTACAGATCGAGAGCGAGTCGGGGTGGGGGGTGTGTTGGTGGTGAGGGGGAGAAGGGGGGGTTGTGGTGCGAGGAGAAGAGAGGAGTTTTCACTGGCACTGACACAAACTTGTTGACACACATACACCGCGATACTAACACCCCGATGCAAATCTGTGTGTCTGAGTGCTGCAGGGTACAAACACACCAGCACACACACACACACACACCTGGCGACGGACTGATTCACCGCCACTGTCTAAAGTGGGTCAACGGCTGTTTGTCACAAACTGTAGAAGCGTGCGGAGAAAATTATGGCTCACCAGTTCTAACGCTAATGTGACCCTGTCTGTTTCTAGGCGATGCTCATGATCGTTTAACTGCGGTAATAAGGCATGTAATCCCAGCACCTCTTTATAGAAACTGGGGGAAAAATGTATTCCAAGCTGTTATTGTTCATCGTCTTGTAGTTCCTAATCATTAAAGAGCTGCTTACATGACTTGACCTTTCTGACCCATAGAAACGCTTGCAAGATGTGCACAAGCTTTACAAAACATTGGCAGAAACTAATGACTGTAAGTTGGAGTTGAGCTTCACTACGTGATGGTCATGTTTCTGTTCAAAATTCTGAAAATGTATCACCAACCAGATCGGTTATCATAATTTCCCTCCATGCTAATGACGATGCAATGATTGAAAATAATGTAATTTGCTCCTCAAATGATATTTTAACCGAAAACTGTCTGCTATGGTTTCTCTTTAAGCTGAATGGAGTTTTATCTATAAATGTAAACGGCTTCCTGTTCTGTTCTTTGAATGGTGGGGCTGTTTTGCTGTGACCTGCTGTAAATGTATGAGGTGTCTTACAGTCTGTGCGCACACATATATAAATATACATATATGTATTCACATGTACATGTACAAGTATACTGCACATATACAATACCTCATATAAATGTATGTGTGCTCTTTCCCTCTCTTCCTCTCTCCCCCTCCCTCTCTTTCTCAACTAATGACTGTAGGTTGGAGTTGAGCTTCACTACATGATGGTCAGGTTTCTGTTTAAAATCTTGGGGATTCATTTGAAAATCAAAACCAGGCAGTTCAGCCTCCATGCTGATTATGATGCTACAAATGAATATGATGTAAAATGAACAAAACTCTCTAAATGTAGATATTTTAACAAGAGAGTCTGCTGTGTTTTCTCTTCAGGCTGAATTGGATTTTTGTTTTTCTGCTCTGTTGCTTGTTTGACCTTGTTTGTAACTGTTTGTTACAGTAGTTATAATTCAATGCATTAGTAAGCAGAGCATGAATAGTTCAGTCTCCGGTGTTGCAAATGGGCAGCTACTTTTAGGGCAGAAATAAACATATATTCAGCAGAAACGTTGACTTAAAACAGCATCTATTCCATTATTATTAGCACTCACCTTTCTCACCAGGTTAACCTCTGGTTAGAGCTTTCCCTTATTTACATGACACCTGTTATCAATTTTTAGTCTTGCTGCTTGCAAGTCTTGCTGATAATACTGTGAATAAAACCACAGGAGAAGCAATATTTTGGAAAACAATCTGTGATGAAACTGATCACAGGTCAGGGCACTGAATCTCCTAAGTTTGTCTGACTAAGGCAAACCTTAGCAGCCTTACCGAGATGCTCACCTGCAGTGGAGTTCCAACCAACATACATATAACCAACTTATTGGGCGTCTCCAACCACACATGACTCCTTATTGCAGTCTTTGTCCAACTGGAGATAATGATGTTCAGTGTCAGATCATTGAAGCTCCAAAGATCATAAATCCAAACTCTGCAGGTCAGTCCAACGTGACATCACCAGGCTCCTCACCTGCTGTCTTCTCTGAGGTGGACAGGGTGTTAGTGTCTGTGCAACTGTCACATGTGATGTCAGATCTTCTCCTTCAGCTCTGCCTCGTTCTGTCTCACCTGTCTACTGAGCAGACCACACCCCTTCGCACACCTGCTAATTAAGGACAAGAATGTAAAGGACACTGACAAACACATGGCCTTGTGAGGTTCTAATGTACTGCGGGGACGCTGCTGCGCAGTGATTGTTTCTGTTTTGCACACGTGCTCTATGTTTGTTTTTTTGCCAGTTGATGATAGCGCTAATCGCTCAGTGTTGCATTTTCTGTTTTTGCCTTTTGACTTCATTAAAGATCTGCTCTTGTATCCATTATCTATTCGTGACAGCAACACTTAATACTTGCACAAAAAACTACATGCGTTCATGTTTACTTGTTTCAAATTCACAACTGTTTTCAATGTAATGAACACACTTTTTTTTCTATATTGCGCTAAAACTATTCCAGCCTATCATTATTGGCCATTATCTTTGTCACCAGGCTAAGCGTTTGTTGTTCTTAATCATGATAGACCTTTTCCCTGTTTGTATGACATCTGTACTGTTTACTCTGATAGGGGGCATTTATTTTTTCAGGAACTGTAGACCTTCCCACTGGCTTTTCCGCTTGAGTGGAGCTGAAGGTTATGATAATGATCTTGTGACCAGGAGGCCACCGGATCAGCGCTCTCTTATGTTTATCCACTCTGTCACAGCTTCCGGCGCTGAACTGGACATTTGGCTATTGCTGAGACCTGTGCGCTGACTTGTGGACACATTACAGGCACGCTAGTAGACTCGGAGCGATACATTACAGCTTAAATGTTTCCTAAGTGACAGTTTTAACCTTTAGACTCCACTGTCCTGTATTCAGTAGTTCACTCCCCTAACTGCCTTCTTTATAGGTTAGTTTTGTAGTACTGAATATTGTTGTAGTAGTTACTCAATAATTCCTATTATTATTTGATTTGTTCCGACCCTATGACGTGATTGACTGAGAACCTTTCTGGGAGTATTAATATTGTGATGCAGGAAATCTAAAGAAGTGTTGCTCCACATTATTTACCTGTAAGATAGCAAGTACCTCATGTAGACTGTCTAGTGGACCTATAAATTTCGGGTTAAAAAACAAAATCCACAGTATTGTTTTGCTGGTTGTGCTGAATATAGATCTGCCATTTTGCCATTTAATCTATTCTTCTGTGATAATCATAATTTCCTACTGCTACCACAGTTATTTAATGTTTAAAATATAAAGATTGATAGGGATTTATATTTTAGGTTGTTAAAGTTGTATTCTAGATGGTATTACTTGTAACAGTTGCCCTAGATGGATAAAACTACTTCATTGTTCCAAGTGGTTACAACTGGTAATTATTCTAGTTAAATACAAAAGATTTTTACACCTCGTTAATAGTTCTAGATGGTTTTAATTAGTTAATTGTTCTAAATGGTTACATCTGGTTAATAGTTCTAGATGGTTACAGCTGTTTTGTATTGTCTTTGATGGATAGAGTTTATTAGTTGTTCTAGATGGATACAGCTGACTATGATTGTACTAGATGGGCACTGGTTAATTGATCTAGATGGATACAACCAATTTATTGTTCAAGCGATTTAAATAGATGCTGCTGGTTAGTTGTTCTAGATTAATTCAGCTGGTTAAAGATTCTATAAGGTTACAATTATTACAATTACAATATAAGGTCAATTATTCTAGATGGATTCAATAGCTTAGTTGTTCTAGATGGACACACATGGTTAATTGTTCTAGATGGTTACACGTTGTTAATTGTTCTAGATGGATGCAAATGATTAAAGATTTTTGATTATTACAGTTGGTTCATTATTCTAGATGGATACAACAACTTAATTGTTTTAGATGGACAGGGCTGGTAATTATTCTAGATTGATACAGTGGGTTCATTATTCTAGATGTATACAACAACTTAAATGCTTTAGATGGATTGGACTGGTAATTATTCTAGATTGATACAGTTGGTTCATTATTCTAGATGGATTCAACAACATAATTGTTTTAGATGGATGGAATTGGTAACTATTCTAGATTGATACAGTTGGTTCATTATTCTAGATGGATTCAACAACTTAATTGTTTTAGATGGATGGAGCTGGTAATTATTCTAGATTGATACAGTTGGTTCATTATTCTAGATGGATTCAACAACTTAATTGTTTTAGATGGATGGAGCTGGTAATTATTCTAGATTGATACAGTTGGTTCATTATTCTAGATGGATACAACAACTTAATTGCTTTAGATGGATAGAACTGGTAATTATTCTTGATTGATACAGTTGGTTCATTATACTAGATGGATACAACAACTTAATTGCTTTAGATGGATAGAACTGGTAATTATTCTAGATGGATAGAACTGGTAATTGTTTTACATGGATACAGTTACTTAAATGTTCTAGATGCACACAACTGGTTTATTTTTATAGATGGTTACAAAAGGTTTATTATTCTAGACAGATACAGCTGTTCAGGATTCTAGATGGATACACCTAGTTTTGGGTTTTAGATTACATGATTAAAATTGGTTTAGGGCTTCTGGGTGGTTACAGTTGGTTACGGATTCTCATTGGATAAAACTGGTTTAGCTTACTCAATTATTACAACAGGATGTAGATTCTGTATTAAATAATCAAGACTGGTGTAGGATTCTCGGTGGTTACAGTTGATAATGTATTCTAGATGCTGATCATTACCTTCTTTGTTTCCGCAGATACCTCATGAACGTAACCTTCGAGGGGCGCAATCTCTCTTTTAGCGAGGACGGCTACCAGATGCACCCCAAGCTGGTTATTATTTTGCTGGATAAGGAGAGGCAGTGGGACAGAGTGAGTATATCTCTGTTCCTTCCTTTCTCCTCCCTGATGTCATAATAAGTTCTGTCCCCTCTCTGTGTCTTTGTACTTTATAAATTCTCCCTATTCAGACACTCTCAAAGGCTGCATTCATCCGACCCCTTCCTTTTTATTTGCCTTTTCTCTAGCTGCCTTTTCTTCCTCTATATCTTTCTAACCACGCTTCTTCTTCCCTACTCCCTCTCTCCCTCCTGCTTTGCTTCCCAGGTGGGAAAGTGGGAGAACGGCTCGTTGACTATGAAGTACCACGTGTGGCCGCGTTTCGAGCTCTACTCGGATGCCGAGGAGAGGGAGGACGACCACCTGTCTATAGTGACTCTGGAGGAGGCCCCGTTCGTCATTGTGGAGGACGTGGACCCCCTTAGCGGCACCTGCATGAGGAACACGGTGCCCTGCAGGAAACAGCTCAAAGCCCAGTGAGTGGCCCATTGACCTACTTTACTATCAAACAGCATGTATTGATTTGTTATTAGCAGGGTTGTGGGCTTAAGTGGAAAAGTTTTCACCTCAGGTAACAGGCAGCTAACCAGTCGACCTGTTACTGTGCCATGTAGATCGTCATAGACATTTTCACATTTCACAGTTCTGATCATATTAAGGTTTTTATCTTGTTGGCGGCAAATTAAAGGTTATACAGCAGATGCAGTTCACTAGAAGTGAAAAGAAAATGAAAAACGATATCCAGACTTTAACACTAAAGCCAACAACTTAATTGTTCTAGATGGATAAAGCTGGTAATTATTTTAGATGGCTACAGTTGGTTAATTGTTGTAGATGAATGCAACTGTTTGTGGTTCTTGATGGATACAGCTTGTTCATTGTTATAGTGTTTTATTAATGGTTTGCAGACTTTAACAATTTAACAAGGAGCAAAAGAAAGAGTAAGATAGAATATAAAACTTAACTGTTCTAAATGGAAAGAACTGGCAAATATTTTAGATGGTTACAGTTGGTTAATTGTTCTAGATGGATGCAACTCTATGGTTCTTGATAAATTTTATTGTAATAGACTTTTATAGACTTCTATTAACAGTTTACAGACTTTAACAAAGGAACATCATAAGATAGACTATAAATGCAAATTTTCAGAATTGGCTAACATCCAGCTGTTTGTTACTGTATAATTTGACTGGTGAAACTGGTGAACTGTCTGCCTACGATTAGTCTAAATCTCTTGTTTGTAAAACAAGCCGTTAGTCAGAACTCCTAAGAATACCCTCGAAGCATTCAGAAAAACATATTGTTATTGTTGTAATAACTGGTGATGACGATAGCATATCACCATGTCGCCCACTGCTAGTGTCAGGAGGAAATGTGTCAAGACTCATGAGGTTTGTGTCACACAAGGAAAAAAAGAACTACCTCAGGAAGGAGTAAAAGTGGCTTCTGGCTGGATCTCACTGACAGGAATAGCAAGGTAGTTAAACAGGATAATTGCATCCTGATACTTCGCACAGCTGATATTAATGACGACAGGCTCCCATTTGGAAATCACTCTCCAAATTCGCTGTGATTTATTGACCACAAAATCTGGACCTCAGAGCAGCCGGAGAAAGTAATATGATCAAAGTTGTTCGCGCTGATATTTTAGACCTGGCTAATGTACATGGGTCACTCTACTGAATTGGTTTGAGGGTAGAATTAAAAATATGTTTTGGCTTGTTACGGACTTGGACTTCAGACTTCAGACTAATACAGTAATTTAGACTTGAGTGCCGTAATTAAGTCTAATGTAATAAAACAGATGATTGAACATTCTATTTTACCACTACTACTGAATAAGCTAATTGTGAACAGTAAAACTCAAAAAGCTAACAGTACATGACAAACAAACACACTTTTAAACAGTTGCACACAAAAAAATCAACACAAAAAGTTCACTCAAGTACAAAAATCATGTGTTTCTTAAACTTCACTGATTTTTCCAATGTTTCTGTGTATGTAAATGATTAACTTGTCAACCAAATAGTTTAGACTGGTTTGGTGTAAAATGTTTTGTTTTAAAATATTTTGTTCACAGTGGTTGCAAATGGAACCAGACATCTGAAACATTTACTTCCTCTAAAATCTCCCACACATTTAACTTATTACATAAATTATTTTGTATATGAATATAGCTCTGCTAAAGTTTTAGAAAACTGTTTTAATCGATTTTGAATATTTTAATTAATTTGTTTGAATCTATTTATGGTGGAGGGACAAAATCGTCATCAAAGAAAAATAATGTTTTGACCATCTCTCTTAAAAACTTAAGAATGAACATGTGTAGGTTCACTGGTGGTTCTGGGTAGCAAATACAATTACAAGGCTTATATTTGCATTATGGAGGTTGGGACCCCTGGTTCCTATCACCACCACTGTAAAGAGTCGATAAGTTTCTCTACAGTGAGACATTTCACATCTACTCAGTCTGAATTACTTTATTTATCTGAAACACTAAATTATGCAGAAATTTAGAAAACAATTGTGTTTAACATTTGATGTTACACACAGTTTCAGACTTTGGTACAGATTTACTTGGGCACTAACTGCTCACCATGTGGAGCAGTAGTTTTAACTAATTTGCTAGAATGGTTCATATATAAATGGTGTAGTTGTCAGTTTTGGCAAGTTTCTTGCCACAAGTCTATTAGCTTAACTGCATTTTCTCCACAGCATGGTAGCAGCTTTGCTAATTCTGCAAAAAAATCTTTTTTCAGTCAGTCTCATGTTCACAGGCCACTGTGAGCATTTCAGCTAAGAATAAAATGGTCAGTTAGCACAGACTTTGTGGTCAACACAACTGTAAATTGTGCTGAAAGCTAAAGTGTGAAAAAGTAGACTTAGCATAGATGATTAGCAGAACACTATTAACCTGGTCCACTTCTAATTTTGTGCCTATGTTACTTTCTCAGTCTACGAATGTGTCAACGTTTAAACCTAAAATTATAGATGACTGTGCAGCATAATATATGTCATTTTCGCTCATGCAGTAACACCTGGTGAAAAGTGGCTTCAATTTACGAGACATTTCTGCTGCCGTTTGTAGCTTAGATTTCCCCGAGGGCTAGCTTTGATGCTGCAAAGCTCTTTTCTACAAATGAGCAGTAAAAAGCATAGTAAGCTCCCCCAACACTGTTTACTTGTTAGTGTGATAGAATACAAAATGTGCTACACAAGATTCAGCCCCTTGAACCTGGTTTGATCCTTAATAGAAAGCAACAGCAGCATTTCATTTAGGCTGCATTGTTGGTTAAGGAGGCGAGTTCATTAGCAAATCACAGCTCTGTTTATCTCAGTGCTACTGCTAAAAAGTCATACGTAACCAGTGTTTAGTCATCGGTCAGCTTGAAAATATCCCCTTGCCACTGACCAAGATGCTATAAATTGAATGGGGTGCTTAGTCTCTTTCCCCTTAAGACAGCGATGTCCATTATTACCGCTGAATGCAGTCAATAGCCAAGTCAACCTGTCATTTGTTTAAAAAATGAGATCTGTCGCAAGTGTGAAATTTATCTTAAGAGGTGTTTATTGACCAGTATTGACTGCACTGCTCGATTTCTCTAAATGTTTTGTCATCAGTCATTTCAAGATGGCTTGGCCAATTTCTAAGCAGGATGATTAGTAGTCCAACAGCACATTTAAAATTGTTAAAACTAAAGTATTGTTTGCACTTTGGGTTTATAGAGTTGAGGTCACAGCACATTCAGTAATGAACCCAAGACCTAAAGAGCGTCTGATTGTGTTTTATAATGTATCCTTCCCACAATTGTGCCACTGAGTGAAACACTTAACCCCAGTTTGCCCCAGGACAATTGCTTAATGGCAGTCTTTTTGGGGCTTAGCATTAGCTAAATGTCCCAGCAGTGATCATTTTGTGAAGCGCAGTTATTTTAAGGTTTTTTATTGAATTGTTTCTCGCATTTCTCATGGTTAACAGTCCTGAACAACCTTCACGTCTCCTTAGCCTATGCTTAACATCTTTCTTCTTCTTCTCTCAGAAACCAAACAGGCGATTCAGGGATCTACATCAAGCGCTGCTGCAAGGGCTTCTGCATAGACATCCTCAAGAAGATCGCCAAGACCGTCAAGTTCACCTACGACCTCTACCTGGTGACCAACGGCAAGCATGGCAAGAAGATCAATGGCACGTGGAATGGCATGGTGGGAGAGGTGGGTCTGAAATATGAGATTCTTGTTTTTGTTCAAATTTCTGCATGATTCAGTAAGTTAGATGTACGTAAAGACGTACATTTCTTTACATAGTGGTGGTGATGTGAACCAGGGGTCCTAATACAAAACCTATTTATCTTTTTGTCTCAATATGAGATTTGATAGGTCAAGATAAGATTGTTCACATATTTGTATTAGGGGTGTGCCATATTGTATCGTACACAATAATATCGCCAACATATTTGAATATTGTGAACGATATTATACCCTGAAATATCACCCATCCCTAATTATCACATCAGGGTACTACTTTTCTACGTTTTAAGCAAAAGAAATATTTACACTTTTCTCATTTCCCATTATATATCTACTAGAGACAGATTTTATCTATCCAATATCGATCATTTTACTTCAGTCCTGGATATATGGAGATATTTGGAGTGCATTATTTAGTATTGTGATATTCTGGATCATTGATTTCTATTACAATTTCTGTTAATTTTCATTTTGTTGCAGTAGTGATTAAATGTTTTGTCATGTCGCCAAGAGCATCGTTATCGCAAAAATACCATGAATTATTGTGGTATTATTGTAGGGCCATATCGCCCACCCCTAATTTGTATTACTGAAGCTAATCTTACAGTGTCCTTTCTTAAGTTGGCCTACAACTCAACTGCCCAACAACTGTTATGCCCGTTAACATTTAACTGGCCAAACCTCACAAGTGAAAACACAATTTTACAGTGTTGAGATAAATGTAACATCATTATGCTAATTATAGTTATAGTAAACAATGCTGCGTGTCACTGCATTGGATGATGAAAACTGACAGCTAAAACAATGTACATCGTTGGGGTTTTGTTAAAGCTAGTAAAGTATTTAGTGAAGATTGTCTAGTTAGGATGTTTGAGTAATGCTTTAATCTGGAGTTAGGATAGAATAATGTACTGAAGAACTGTTGTTCTGTAATAGCTTCCGCCCTAAATTCAGACCTAAATTAAGTTGTCATGATGACTAAACAGATAAGATCTTGTGATAGTGAAGTAATAGGTGAGGGAGATAGAAACGAATGCACGGTCTGTTAATTAGAGTCCAGGTTCAAGGTGCAGGCAGAAACCAAGACAACCAAAACATATATACACGCAAGAACGGGTTACCGTTAAAAGTCCACAATCCACAAAGAACAGATCCACAGTACACAATGCACGATACACCAGTGCCAGACGAAGACGAGGTACGAACAGGGTGTAAGTACTCAATGGGACACAAGGAACACCAGCAACAGGAAGGAGCCACAACCAAGGGATAGGGTAGAGACAAGGAGGAGCCAAATCAAACAGAAGCAATCATAGACAGATGGGAAGAGAAGCAGGACAGGAGTGAAAGATATCATGTTTTTGTAACACAGCCTCGGGTGTTGTAATGTCAGAAATATAGCTGTTTCATTTACTCTGTGGTGTGGCTGAAATTATGCTCCATCTATGGGCACAAAAAGTCTTTAAGTGACGCGTTTTGTATTTATTTAAAAATTCCTGAATAATAAAGCTGAATTTTTCAACTTTTTAACCCTATAAATGATGATTTAATACAGTAAATATGATTTAGTATATCTGATATTTTTATTATCTCAATTAATGGCTTGAGTTTAAATATTTTATATTTATATATAGGTCTGAACACTGTATTGTTACTTTCAATATCTTTGTAAATATTTAAACTAATTTGGTAGAAGGTCGCATATACAAATACACAAATGGACAAAAGCAAAATGCAAATGCAATATCAGACTCTGTAAAAGCAGATTTCAATATTAAAGGACCTGAATTCAGTAACATGGAAAACAGTTAGATAAGGATAATCATACGTAGAGCCGAAACTTCTCCGAAGCTGATCAGTGTGTATTATGCCATAAATTAAAGCTGAGAATTGATTTGTGTTTGATTGTAAATCTAAGGCAGCATCCTGTTTATCTGATTAATTAAAAACAGCATATTGCTCCTTTAGCTTTATCCACTGATTTGTTCTTCACCACTGGAGATGTTTCTTTTTACTGATTTCATTAAGCAATCACATAAATATTGCAGCAGCTGATACGGCCATTGATTTCGATATCTGCAGTGTGTTCCCTGAGTAAGCACAGTTTGGCTGACATCTTCAGCACCGCTACAGTGAGATTATTAAACGCTTGTCATTGTGTCCAATCTGCCGCTCTTTCAGGTGACAGTTGCTTACAGTTCATTATCCATATTAAGATGTCTGTCAGCCAGAAGTGCACCCATCATGCTATGCAGGGTACATGTCACTTTCCCACTAGCGAAGCACCAGAATAAATGTTTACCTGCTTAAAAAAGGAACAGGGGTACATATTTTTGCTGTTACTACTGTTTATGACTTTTGGATTCATTTCTAAACATCAGTGGAAATTAAAAGCTCCCTCTGTATTAATATATATATATATATATATATATATATATATATATATATATATATATATATATATATATATATATATATATATATATATATATATATGTTGTGACTATTTCTTACATACTATGACATCTGTTAAAAGCTTGCTAATACACACTGAATGTATTAGCAATCTATTAGCACATGGAATGCTACAGAGGTAGCGAGAAGTTTATGGTTCAATAAATCCCGTAATTTATGTCAGGAACCCCCAAGAAAGCTGCCTAAGTACAGGGAATAACGACTTTAAAGAACACTACCAGTCAAACGTTTTAGTACACTACCAGCCAAACGTTTTAGTACACTACCAGACAAACGTTTTAGTACACTACCAGCCAAACGTTTTAGTACACTACCAGACAAGCGTTTTAGTACACTACCAGTCAAACGTTTTAGATACACTACCAGTCAAACGCTTTAGATACACTACCAGTCAAACGTTTTAGATACACTACCAGTCAAACGTTTTAGATACACTACCAGACAAGCGTTTTAGTACACTACCAGACAAACGTTTTAGTACACTACCAGTCAAACGTTTTAGTACACTACCAGACAAACGTTTTAGATACACTACCAGCCAAACGTTTTAGTACACTACCAGCCAAACGTTTTAGTACACTACCAGTCAAACGTTTTAGTACACTACCAGCCAAACGTTTTAGTACACTACCAGTTAAACGTTTTAGATACACTACCAGTCAAACGTTTTAGTACACTACCAGACAAACGTTTTAGTACACTACCAGCCAAACGTTTTAGTACATTACCAGACAAACGTTTTAGTACACTACCAGACAAACGTTTTAGTACACTACCAGTTAAACGTTTTAGATACACTACCTGTTAAACGTTTTAGTACACTACCAGACAAACGTTTTAGTACACTACCAGTCAAACGTTTTAGATACACTACCAGTCAAACGTTTTAGATACACTACCAGCCAAACGTTTTAGATACACTACCAGCCAAACGTTTTAGATACACTACCAGCCAAACGTTTTAGAACACTACCAGCCAAACGTTTTAGATACACTACCAGCCAAACGTTTTAGATACACTACCAGTTAAACGTTTTAGATACACTTCCAGTCAAACGTTTTAGATACACTACCAGTCAAACGTTTTAGATACACTACCAGCCAAACATTTTAGATACACTACCAGCCAAACGTTTTAGATACACTACCAGCCAAACGTTTTAGATACACTACCAGTTAAACGTTTTAGATACACTACCAGTCAAACGTTTTAGATACACTACCAGCCAAACGTTTTAGATACACTTCCAGTCAAAGGTTTTAGATACACTACCAGACAAACGTTTTAGATACACTACCAGACAAACGTTTTAGATACACTACCAGTCAAACGTTTTAGATACACTACCAGACAAACGTTTTAGATACACTACCAGTCAAACGTTTTAGATACACTACCAGTCACTACCACTGGTAGTGATTAAAACGTTTGGCTTGTAGTGTATATATATTACAGATTATAGCAGATTAGTCCTCCATTTTAAGTGGATGGTTACAGAGTTTCCGCTTGTACTGCTTTATGAATGAGGCATAATACAGGATCGCCGATAGTCATAAATATTTACATGTAAATTTCAGTGTGCTTTTAAAAAACCTGGGTTAATTAGCTGAATTCACTAATAAGAAATACTGTCTGGATACTTTAGGACCTGCAGTACAAACGCAGTAGTGAATACAAGCTTTAATTTGTCTCCTTAATTGATTTGTAGTGAGACAGGCTTTTATGTAAGGTTGATGGAACATGAAGTGAGTATTTTTCAGCTTGGATATGTGTCACTTAGTATTTATGAAAGTGTAAGGAAAGGAGTGTTGATGAAAGACAGAGAGAGAAAGAGAGAATGAGTCAGTGACATAAAGAGACATGGAGAGCGTGAGAGAGAGAGAGAGAGAGAGAGAGAGAGAGAGAGAGAGAGAGAGAGAGAGAGAGAGACAGCCCGAGGGGAAGTCCAGCCGGTGTTCAATTCAGATTTCCTAGATTAGAAATAATACCCATTGCAGAAGCATATGCTAATCCACAGTTTAAATGAATGTGGCACGTTTATCTAATTTCTTTTCATTTAGAGTCACATTAATTATCGCCACATCCGTCACAACGTTTGGGGAGGTTGCTGTTTTCGGCTGACTCGCTTGCTGCTTAATATCTGTGCATGATGGCTCAAGACATCTGTAATGTATTATTATTACTGCTCAAAATACACACACACACACACACATTCACATTTGAGCATACAGCACCAGCAGTCATTAGGCTTATTATTCAGTCACTACTATAAATCATTAAGTAACCACTATGAAACATGTTGTAGTTTTGATAGTAAGGAACTGAACGACGTAACAATGCTGGCATATTAAAAACATCTCAGTTCTTATTTCTCTACATTCGGTAAACTAGATAGATAGATAGATAGATAGATAGATAGATAGATAGATAGATAGATAGATAGATAGATAGATAGATAGATAGATAGATAGATAGATAGATAGATAGATAGATAGATAGATAGATAGATAGATAGATAGAAAAAACAAAACAAAAAACTAAAAAATAATCTTCAACATATTCAGCATTGTTAGATCATGTTCTTCATGTTTTAAAGTAACCACAACAGCTTTGAAAGATCACATTATTAAAGGAAAGGATGCTCCCAGCTGATACAAAGCCCTGATCCAATGCAAGCTTATTTTGACTCTGTAAATATCATTTTTTGTGTAATTTAGGACATTTTGGTAAATGCCATTAAAAATAAATGTGCTTTTGTTTATTTTTTTGCACTTAACTGACAAAAGCACAAATGAAAGAATTCCTGTTTTCACAGCTGGAAGCCCAAATTATGTAAAAATAAACAAATAAATACTTGAAATGGTTTAAATTATTAGTTAAAACTATAATCTGTGAAAGTTTATATATATTTATATATCTCTCTAAAATCCCTTGCCAGTGGCATGCACAGATATCACGCATATACACGTCACACATGCCGTAGGCATTGTGGCCCCCTGTAGCGTGACATGTTGGCTTTTGCACCTTTTACTGGTAAAAATGTGGATGGTCCCTTTTGTCTTTGCCACAAAGAATTCAACACCTGTTTGTCTCAAAAACAAGCTGAAACATCTGAGCACTTGGTGGATGCTCTTTTTGTAACTGATCATGATCACCTCACCTGTTAACAGTTCACCTGCTTATTGTGGAACGTTTCAAAACAGTGTATCTTTTCACTCTTATTGGCCATCCTGGCTTTTTTGAATGTGTTGCCAGAATCTAACTCAAAATTAGTTATTATAATTATAAAATACAGTCAGGTTGGTTAATGAAAACATTGGAAATGTCTTATTACTAATGGAAATGAACAGTTGCTTACAGTTATTGCGTTTTACAAAATGCTTTTGGGAAATGGGGTTTGTGTATACCTCTCTGAAAGGAATGAGTTGGACTAATGAATATATGTGAGGATAGGTTGAGACTGTAACTGCACATCACTACATAAGTGCAGAGGAAAAGCAAATATATTCCTCAAATAAAATAAATATAAAACATAACAACATAGTTTTCTGTATAGGGTGCTGTTACAGTTTTAGGTGTGCCTAAGAAACCATATTGAATGTGGATCAGTCCTAGTTGGTTGATATCCATTCTATTTAATATCATATATGGGTGTGAAATAGAGTAGGGAGCAAAGCCAGAGATAAAAAGTGTTTTGCTGTAGGATGAGATAAGGAGAATTGGGCGAGAAGTGTAGAAAATGGGCGGAGTGTCTCTGTAGCATACGTTCACCTTATTAACTCAGTCTGTTTTGGCCCATTTTTCCAGTGTAGCCTCAGGCCTCTGATATTTAAAGCTAAATATACCTGACTAGAAGAGGGGACTTGGGAAGGGATGATAGAGAGGAGGGACAAGAAAGAAGGAGGGATGACTATTTCCAGATATAGTAGCCCACAATAATAACCCAATTAGTCTTATATGTTCATTTTTTAATGTCTCTCTTTAACGCTTGTGTATGTTGGGTTTCATTCAAAACAATTTGGTGCAAAAATGTTGAATCAATTTGAATGAAAGTCCCAACACACTGCTGTTGTTTGGTTTTGACCGGACAGCACTTTGTGGACACATAGTTTGCCTTTACTCTACTAGAAGGACTTTGCGCTAGATATTGGAACATGGCTGTGAGGATTTCATAGCAATTAACCACAGAAGTATTAGAGAGGTCATGTACGACTGTAGGATGATTAGCTTTGGACCACAAGCGCAACTCCTACTGATCCTAAAGGAGCTGTATCACTGCTGTTGTAAATATTTCTTACATACCACGCCCGTCTGTCAAAGTGAGTTTGTTCAGACACAGATGGTCATCGCACAAATGCTCTAAAAGTTATCGGACGTTTATGGCTCAGCAAATCTCATCATTTTACGTCAGAAACCTCCCCAAACCCAGGAGATAACAACTTGACCAGAGGTGTCACATGGGCCAGATGAAGGATGAAGGCAGGCCTATAAGAAGCAGTTGCCATTCGATTTTAGACCTTATCAGAGCATGTCTGGACCGAACCTTCACAAATAAAGCATATACTCTGAACTGCTCTCTCTCTTCATTTTAATGGCAAGAAGTTACACCACTCCATCAGTTTATGTGCAATTGCTCAAGAGTGCCCCATTCATAACCTTGTTCACAACCTTGAAGTAGCTGAGTTTAATAATTAGGAGGGAAGATTGTCTGGCGATTAGAAACGCATGTTGATAAAATCCCTCATATGTAGTGACAGTATTGCTTTTATGAACGGGTTTCTTTTAGCTGGCTAACAAAAGAACAGTTATCTAAAATGATTTCAGCTGTTGAGACAAAGTGCCTACTTAGTACTGTGGTGCAGTTAATTAGGAACTTTGTATAGTTAGGATGGTGGGTGCCATTTGGTATCTAAAATACCCCTGAAATCCAATTAGTGAGGGCAACAATTGGCCCTTGAAATGATATTTCCTACCCCGATTTAAAGTCTGGTCCTTTCTTTCTCTTTATTCTCCTTTTTGGTCCAATGTTTCATTCATAGTCGCTTATGTCAGAACTGTCTTAGCCTTTTATAACCTTTTTATCTCCCTTTTGCTTTCTTTCTTTTCTTGTCTCCCACGCTGCAGGTGGTGTTTAAGAATGCCCACATGGCCGTAGGCTCTTTGACTATCAACGAGGAGAGATCAGAGGTCATTGACTTCTCTGTGCCCTTCATTGAGACGGGTATTAGTGTCATGGTCTCCCGTAGCAATGGCACAGTGTCCCCCTCAGCATTTCTAGGTATAGACCAAAGTATTTGCACTCACATACAAACACTAACACATGGACATTCTTGCTAGAGTGAAAGTATGTTGAATGTTTTGAATTCACTGACCAGGCCAACACACACGATACAATTCAAATAACTGGAACCACTATGATTAGGCATTTCCTATATGAAACTGGTTTTGTTACATTATTTTTAAATAATTATAAGGAATTAAGGAATTTTAGATGTTACATCATTTGAGATGTGGTAATCAAATACTGGAAATGATAAATAAATACAGTACTTGGTAAAAGAGAACTCCCTTCATTTATTACATTTTCCAGCCAAATAGTGTAACCATCAAGTACAGATTATTATTTTATCAGAAATCTCTGAGCAGATTTAATCTAAGATAATTTACTTGCATAAAGAAAAAGAGAAATATGTGACAGAAGTTTCTGGAAGTGGAGTTTAAAAAAAGAAAAGATGAAAATAGGAAGACTTGACCTGGTAGACCTGGTGCAAGTCCTAGTAGACCACCAAACATGTCACCATCAGATTAAAAACACTTAAAGCTTTCACACGTGTTTCTCTCCTGTCCATCACTTAACGCTCCGGGTCTGATAGCATGTGAAGCTGTCCAGAAGACATTACTGAGGAAAGAGAAACATTAGCTAATCTAAT
Source organism: Megaleporinus macrocephalus (assembly GCA_021613375.1). Lineage (NCBI taxonomy): Eukaryota > Metazoa > Chordata > Actinopteri > Characiformes > Anostomidae > Megaleporinus > Megaleporinus macrocephalus. The sequence goes on from CM038722.1 coordinate 22,604,812, forward strand.
AAAGCAGCTACTGGTGTTGGCAGAACTATGGACTGACCACCCCAGAGTCCAATCCTATATTTAACTGCATGTATTCGTGGTTACTCAGATCATGAGAAGCAGAAAAAGTAACCGGCTTCTGACCCACCAACTTTGGAGGTGTGAAAAAATATCCATGCAGATTTTTTAGGATTTTTTGAGAAACTTGCATATCTTCACTGTCCAAAGAAAATTTCATATCTTCATTTTTGTCGATTTTTAGTTTTTTGACATCATTTGGACATGACAGCTGTTGTTTATGTTGAACCAATAGAAATGCTCCAAAATAAAAAAAATAGCTTGGTTCCATTGACTTACATTGACAGATATATGAAAGAATATGTTTGTGTTGCCATCTTAGACATTTTGGACTATTTTTTTTTTATTTGTTTCATTATTTGTTATGTAATCTTTTGATATATATATATATATATATATATATATATATATATATATATATATATATATATATATATATATATATATATATATATATATAATTTTTTTTTTTTTTTTTTCCTGATGCTGAACATAAATAACTTGTTTGGCTGGAAATGAAATAAATAAATAAATGAAGAGTGGTGTACATAACTGCACCGTATTAACATCCCAAAACCATACAATGAATAAACCTTTAAAGCTGTCTTTGTAATTCTACATAGTATTTAAACCTGTACTGTTACTGTTGTATAAAATAAGAAGTTTTAATCTGACAAGTGGTTCCAAACTTTTAAACAGTACTTTACAGCCCTTTATGTCACACACTCTCTCCGCCAGTACATATTCATGTGGAATGGAGTGGTTGGAGATAAGATCACTTCTTCAGGATACTTCAATGAGCACTTCATTAACGAGACCCTCTCTCTTTCTCTCTCAGAGCCCTTTAGTGCTGATGTCTGGGTGATGATGTTCGTGATGCTGCTGATTGTGTCCGCCGTCGCCGTCTTTGTCTTCGAGTACTTTAGTCCTGTCGGCTATAACCGCTGTCTCGCAGATGGACGAGGTACACAGACACACACACACACACACACACTTCCATGTACACGGTGGGAGAACACCTATTAAACACCCTGACACATTATAGTCCAGATGTCAAAACCCATCACCTGTCTCTGTCCATGCAAGCATCACATGTTGCCTTCCATCATATTGACCGGCATGCTTTTAAAGGGGCAATCAAAGGAGAAAACCAGTGTTTGCCCTACTTTTCTCCTTTACTCGGCTCTTCATATTTAGAGTAACTAATTCATGAATCCATTTCGTAACCATTAACTCTTTTATTATCACCCATTCAGTCTGCTTTAGTTGTAGACGCCCATTCACATTGAAATCATAAATGGCTAACAAACGTTGTGCTGCTTCTGACCGCTGAGACGCCAGTGTATCAGTGCAGCCTTCCAGAACAACCAGAAAGTCTGAAAGTAGTAGATGGAGTCCAACCTTAACGGTTTTTTCAGTGTATTTCAGGCCAGACTGCTGCTGAACCAGTGCTCGGCAGCCACTCAGAGCACAGGGCATTTACAACTTTCTGTGAATTTTCTAATTGAGAAAAGTTACATTTACAGCCAAATGAAACAATTAAATTTGGGGTTTTACAAAGTTCCCTATGCTATATTGTTCTAAAAAGAAATCTAAAACATCACTGTGTACATTGTGCATGAAAAAAACCTTTTAGCATTAAGTTATTATTAAAATATGCTGTAAAAACAGTTAGTCGTAATCACAAGAACGCTTTGTGTAGAGTAAGGTTGAATTGATTCTTTGCCTCGAAGATTTGTTTAGTCCATTTAACCACGTACAGCGCACTGTTGACTTTTACTGTTGCACAGCGCATGCTTATGGTGTTGCCAGGTGACACGAAGATGATGTGATTTGATGGTGCGGATTGCAAAATAGAGAAAGAGAGAGAGAATAAAGAGAGGAGAACAGAAGAGACGGCCATAGAAAACCATACACAATGTCCAAAGTCAGCAGTTAGAGGCGCCAGAATGTAACCTCTAGACCATTTAAGGTGGAACGGGGAATTCAGATAAGAAGTTAACTTCAGAAGGCAAGCAACTGAGCTTTTCCAGCACACTGATAGTGAGTCTGAGTTTTACGGTAACCCCAAGCCGAGCATGACATCAGTCTTTCAGTGTTTCAGCACGTCCAGTCCACAGAGCAGAGCGACACACAGTAAACACAACATTTAGCTTAAATCAGTGTGATGGTGAGTTGAGATGAAGGCTAGTGAAGTGTGTATGTTGTGGTTATATGTATTGGCTAGTTAAGAAAGTGGGTCGATGGCGAGTTATGTCCGTAAATGAGCATTATATAGGTCTAGCATTATATAGGTCTAGTAATAAATTTCAATAATAGCAATTATTAAAATGTTTTCTTTAAAACTGAACTATATACTACTTAAGCAATAAAATGTTAAGAACCCTGTCTTATTTTATCTTATATATTTACTATTGCTCTTTAATTTGAATATATATATATATATATTATCAGATTACTCGATTAATTGATGGAATAATTGAAAGAAATCTCGATTACTAAAATCATCGATAGCTGCAGCCCTAGTGTTGAGTAAACATGTAAGAATGACGTGTCCAGTCATTACGAGAAATAAAAAAAATTATGAGTAATTGGCGAGATAGTAGTCTTTATTTTTATTCTTCACACTTTAGCACACGCATACCATATACATTCATATATCTCTCCTAACAGTGCCGTAACAGATTAGTTGGAAAATGATAAATATAATATTAGGTGAACATACAGCGCTATATATAGGTCTTTTAAAACATAAAGGTATTAATTCACATATGAGTGTTGTGTGGCTGTGCTTAAAGCTCCATAGGTTCCTTCTAAATAGAAGCAGTTGTGTTGAGTGGAGTCGTATGGTGTCTTTGCTGTACTTCCTTTATGTCCTGCACAGCGGCAGCTTGTACAGTAATTTGCTGTAAGCTGGGAGAGATAGAGGCTGCGGATTTCTCCTCTCGCCCACAGCTCCATGTTTAATGACACGCCTCCGTTACATAAGCATGTTGTACCGTGCTGTAGCTTAAACACACTTCTGATTCTTTATAATTACTACACACTGTAAGGTCCCTCTGTGCCTCCCTCCTTCTCTCTCTGTCTCTCCAGCCTTCCTCTCTCCACGTCTAGCCTTCTGACAGCACGTTGCCTTTTTCACCTCCAGTTACTGTTTTGACTGCTTGGAAACATGCTGACGCTGGCACTCGTCTAACTTATGAACATCTTTTTTCTTACCCCCTCTGTCTATTCTGTCCGCTTTTCTTTTCTTTTGCCCATCTACCCTTCACAACACTTCCTCTGGGCGTAACCTGGCCTCTCTCGCTTTACCCCCCTCTATCCCTTTTTCTCTTTTATCGCTTTGTTGCTCCCCTCTGCCACACCGCTCTCAAACCCTACTCCCCTTTCTTTTCCTCTCCTCTTTCATTTCTCTCTTGACCTGTATGTACTTAACAACTGTCTTCCCCTTTGCTTTGTAACTTCTCCTCTTTCTTTCTCTCTTTACGCCCCCCTCTCTCATACACTGTTTGTCTTCCCGTCTGTCCCACTTTCTTCCTCTCTCTTTATCTCTTTATCCCTCTCTCATGCAATGTTTTACCTCTTCCTCCTCAAAACTCTCTCTCTCTCTCTCTCTCTCTCTCTCTCTCTCTCTTTCTCTATCTCAGAGCCGGGTGGCCCCTCCTTCACCATCGGTAAGGCCATATGGCTGCTCTGGGGTCTGGTCTTCAACAACTCTGTCCCCGTCCAGAACCCTAAAGGCACCACCAGCAAGATCATGGTCTCTGTTTGGGCCTTCTTCGCTGTCATCTTCCTGGCCAGCTACACAGCTAACCTGGCCGCCTTCATGATCCAGGAGGAGTACGTGGACCAGGTTTCCGGCCTCAGCGACAAAAAGGTAGCGGGGATTTACCTGTAAAACCACACCCCACTGGAGATAAGCCTGAGAGCCTTGTTGTATGATACTGCGAGACTGCTTTTTAAAGCAGGTTAGCAAATCTGGATTTAAACCTACAGCAGGCGTTTTGTCCTCAAGCTGAGTAGTGCTAACACCATTCAAAACATTTATGCAGTAAAACGTGCACTAAAAGGTGCTCTGTGGAATTTATAGAGTGAGTCAGGAACCATCCAAATATCTGCAAGCTGCTACATCTTAGATTGATCTCGTTATTTATTTATTTATCTTTTTGTGTTAGACCAGCAGGGCCATAAAAACATACAGACCACCTCGGAAACTGTCTCTGTGCTTATTTATTGGTTTAAATAGTTTCCGGCCCTGAGTTTCTCAACCTGTGAGCTGCAAACCACCAGTGGGCCATGAAGCACACTCTAGTGGTCCTCAGGCCTGTACTCAGCGGGAGGCAGTAGTTAGTAATGGGCTGGTAAGCTCACTTTAAGTCATAAAAACATACAAAGAAAAAAATGTACTTAATAATTAAAAGACATTTTTACAAATAAACACGCCACAGTAACAAAATAAACAAACATCATTAGTCTGACTCAATCTCGGCCCACTTCCAGGCAAACTCTGGTTCAGCTGGTGGAACATATTCTTAGACTGGGCCACTCCAGAACCCTTTTGAGCCATTAGGAAATGGACTTTAGATCATTGTCCTGCTGCATAATCTACTAGCACATGACCTTCAGATCACATACTGATGAATGCAGTATTTTCTGGCAGAGAGCAAAATGCATGGTTTCATTGCAGAGGCCCTGCAGCAGTAAAGCATAACCCCACACTACCACCAACTTCTATGACTGTTCTTATTGTTGAGGTATGTAGTAGCAGGACAACTGTTTTCCAGAAAGTTCCACTTTTAAGCCATCTGTTTACAAAGCATTACTCAAAAAGGGTAGCAGGTAATTAAGGCGTGAAGATCTGAAACAACTCAGTGTGTACCCAAAAATAGAAGAAATCTTGAGGAGGCTAATATTTTTCCACAGCAATGTACCTATGACATATATTAGGTAACCTTCTTACCCACTGGGTTAAACATAACATAGAACATAAAGTAGAACCTCACTACACCTCGTTTTAATATTTAAATCAACCAGTATTACATTGTAGCTGTCAACTCAGGTGGCATGGCCATGCCAGGAGGTTCAAGGGAGGTACAGACGACCTGGAAAAGAACTTGTTGTTGTTAAATGTTGTTGTTTGTATGTATGTATAAGTTATGTGTATGATTTACATGTATCATTTTGTGTTGGGGTATGATTTTATTTAGTGTCATTTGTGTTTGTGTGGGTTTTTAGTAGATGGTGACCTCCTTCTTTGATGTTGCTGATGTTGTGTGCCTTACTGCCTGGTGTTTAATAAAAGAAAGTGTGAAGAGATTTCTCTAGCTCACTGTTTGAGGCACTTTTGACACCACTGTAACATTGGCAAAGAACTCAGGAGACCATGAGAGTGTGCTCTTTATTCCGCACCAGTCAAAAAGGTACATGAAAACACAGCAGAAGAGCAGGTAGGTCACCATACAGTACTGCAACACAGCTCCACAATTATACAAAATAACACTATAAACACATACCACGTAGCTTTGGAGTAATGAACAACAGCATTAACACCATTAAATTCCATTTTATAAAGGATATGTGCCTCCCATGAGCCTTTTGGCATGGCCCTTTGCATGGCTGCGCCTCTCCTAGCCACACCGTCAATAGCAGAATACTACAATATCATATATGTGTGTTGTCCAGGCTGTTCTTTCCATCATATTATGTATTTTATTCATCATGACTTCTCCTTAAAACAATAATACTGTAATTTTAAAATTAAAAATTAAATTAAAATTACTGATCATTCTCAAATTCAAGATGAATGATATTCAGTTAAATTGCCTGTAATTGGCCTAGGTGTTTGTTATCCTTCGGTGGTCGTCGTGTTAATTGCCACGCCTGTCCCCACTGTTTCTGTGGTATGTTCTTGCCGCTTTGCGTCTGGCTGGCATAAGCGAGAAATTACTGGGCTAATGGGAACTGGGTTACAGCTGCTAAAACAGGCAAGGAGAATTGACTTTGAGAGGCTGTTGTAGCCCCTGAATAATTGATGTGGTGAGATTTTGTTCTTTACTTTAAGTTGCGCTTTATTTTTTTCATGTCTGGCAAAGCTTCTGGGTGTCAAACGGATGTAGCAATATGGGTTTACAGGATACACTGACATGATTCCACTGTGAAATGCGGAAAAAGATCTCATTCATCTTTCAAGATCTGAAGCAGCCAAGTGCCCACAGGTCACACAGCTCAGTTTTAGTGTTAACAAAAGCCGCAGAGTTCTTTTGTATGTTTAAACCTGGATTTTGTGACCTTTTTAAATTTCGCAAATTTATTTTGTGGTCTGATAATACGTTCCAGTGGCTGGACTAGTGGTTTCACATGGTGCCTTTGTCTTGCCCTCATATGTCTGTTTTTTAATAACTATTCAATATTATCTTTAATAGCCTTTAGTCTAATTACTTTTATCTATCATTCATTTTAAGTAATGTTTTTTTCTATTATTATGTGATGAGTTATGTTGTTAACGTTTAATGAGGGAATGTTAGTTGCCTCCAGAATGATTCTAACATAACTGTGTAACATCCCTCATGTTTAAAGTTTGAAGTGGGGCATTTCACAATAAATACACTAAATAGTTACTGTATCGTCACCTTCTAAATAAAAAAAAAGGTTTGATGGTTTTTTCGCTCATCAATTAAACATGGCAGCTGTCTTTTACATATAAGAACTGCATGATGAAAGGACCAATAGAAATGCTCCAAAATAACAAGAATAAAACTACTTTGCATTATCTTGGGGTCAGTCATGGGCTGGATGTTAGGGATCTGGTCTTGTGGTCCAACAGGATGCAACTGATGTGCCCTTGAGCAAGGCACCTAACACCCAACTGCTCCCCGGGCACTATGGATAGGGCTGCCAAAGCTCTGGGCAAGTGAGCCTAAATGCGAAGGTCAAATTCCAAAGAGTGCAATAATAAATAAATAATAATATATATATTTTTTTATTAATTTAATGAATATCTTTCACTAAAAGTTGAAAAGAAACAAAACTATAATAACTTACTTTATACAAATTACACTACATCTAAATGTAGCTTTGTGGAAGTTGTTATTAAAGATATTAAAGTCTATTGTATTTAAAATAACGTAATATTATATCTGGTCATTGCAAACATTTAAATAGAAACAAAACACTTTATCTCAAGGACTCAAAGATGTGGTACCTTTTGGGTTCCATGAGTCTTTATTTACAGTGTATATTAAATATGTTGTTTTTGTTAAGCTTGATAAGAAATATGATATAATAAAAGTCAGCACATACATTTCTGGTCAGATATCAAAGGCAGTGATGAGAATATTTTAGCTGTTATAACCAAAGGTGGCATCTTCAATAGATAAATCTACATCTTAATATAAAAATGTTATATTATAAGTGTTTTTGTAACATTTCTATTGATTGGTTGGTCATGTAAATGTTCATACACAATGTGTAGGGCAGCTAACCTTTTTTAAATGCTGTGGAAATAATAGAAAAAAAAACAAAATGGAGTTGTATGGTTTTAATACAAATTTAACTATATGTGAGCAACCAGTGCTCTAGCTGGTGGATGCCTTCCTAATTGTATTTTTCCAGAGTTGTTCACCCTCCCTCTCTTTTCTCTTTCCTTCTGCCTCGCTCCCCCCCTTCCCCCCCCCTCCCCCCCCCCCCCCCCCCCCAGTTCCAGCGTCCAAATGACTTCTCTCCCCCGTTCCGTTTTGGCACGGTTCCCAACGGCAGCACGGAGAGGAACATTAGGAACAACTACAAAGAGATGCACAGCTACATGACCAGCTTCCACCAGAAAAACGTAGATGAGGCCCTCCACAGCCTGAAGACTGGGTGAGTGAGAGAGAAATACAGGGGGGTGGTTAAGGATGAGCAAGCGTGAGGAAAAAGAAAGCAACAGAAAAAAATCTGGGGGGGGGGGGGGTTGGAGAGTAAGGAAGAGAGAGATAGAGAAAGAAGCTTAAGGATAGGATATGTATGTAAGTGAGTGGGTGTTCAGTGGACTCACAGCTGGTAATAGCATCAAACTGGAGAAGCCTGAGGCTGTTTGTTTGGAAATGACTAAACCACACATCTCGCTGAGACACTGAACTGACTGCTGTAACATTTATATCATCTGGACTCATTTCTTATATGTGTCATCTCTAATCATAATACATTTTAATGAGTACGTAAGTGTTTCCTATATGATCCCAGAGTTGCATTAATTTGTGATTGAGATCTTGTACTAACGATCAGATAAAACCTCCATAAAATCTTCTCCAGCACATCCCAAAGGCTTTCAGTGGACCTAAGGTCACGACTCTGTGGTGGTGAAAATGATTCCTCATGCCCCCAGAACCCCTCTTTCATAGTTTAAATAAATCTTGGCTTTGCTGTCCTGGAATATGCCCCAGCCGGGAATTATTGGCACATAATGTTGCTGATACTAGACCTGACCAATTATATCAGCCCCAGATCATACGTAACACTGCCTCCAGAGGCTTGTACAGTAGGCACTATGCATGCATGCATGAAGGGTGCATCATTTCATGCACTTCCCATCTTGTGACATGTGCCTCAATCCGGAAAAGTGTAAATCTGGGCTTTTCAGACCATATTAATGTTTTCCGTTGCTGCGGAGTCCAATCTTTATGCTTCAGCTGAAGCCTTTTTCCCATTTAGCCTCCCTAATAAGTGGTTTGCTTATGGCCACTCAGCTGTTTAGTCCCAATTCTGTGAGTTCTTGTGATATCGTTTTTGTGGAAAGGCTCTTACCATCACTCAAAGGTGTCAAAAGTATTCACATTCATTACTCAGGTAGAAGTATAAATACTAGGGTTAAAATTCTTCTGTAGAAGTTGAAGTATCAACTCAAGCTTTTTACTTCAGTAAAAGTGTAAAAGTACTGCTTTCAGAACTACTTAAAGTATAAAAGTAAAAGTAATTTAAGGAAAAAATGCCATTAAGGACAAAAGCTTAGGCAGCACCACAGGGGTCTATAGTGCACTAGCCCACCTCCCCAAAAACTGCATTTTTCTAAAAGCTATAATGACTATAATGTTATATTAAAATGTTAATGTTGATACATTTGGGATGCGCTAGGCTTCCTGTTTCAGTCGTGTATATATATGGCCATTGAAAATAAATGTAGTTTAGTACAGTGTAAATATATTAAAGAAGCATATCTGTTACTACTGAACATTAACATGTGTTTCATGGAGCAGAAGATATGATGACTAGTTATCTATAAGTATTGTAATGAAGTCAAACTTCAAAGACATGTTATCAATAATCTTTACTGGAATGTAAATGTACAAAAGTACAATGTACTCTGCCTTCACTATTAAACATAGCTGTGACTTCCACTCTTCACCACTATCCTTCCAGGTCATAGTAATGTGTTGTTTGATGAGTTTTTCAAACGCAGTTCGGGTCAGTTTAGCTCAGCCTCTGTAGTTGTGTTCTTTGGCTGATGCCGGCCAATAATTTGACACTTTTGAAGCACAGTAACATTTCTTCTATGACCACGTGCCCCAGATATCGTCGCTAACCAATGAACAACAGGTATCTCCAGAATTTTTTTCCAAGCTATTTTGGAGCACTTCTATTGGTCCATTTGTCATGAAATTTTCACACAATGTAAACGACCACTGGCATGTTCAAATGATGCAGAAAACTCAACACATGGTTCTCCCACATGGTTGTTTAATAAATAAGAAGCTATTAACTGCATCTGTTAGAGTTAATAGAAATATATTAATCACTGCAATAATTATCCAATCAATGACTCTGTAAGTATTCGAATATTTAAATCCAACCATGTTTTTTCCAGGCAATGGGTATTATGCAAGCAATATAAGTTTTGAGATACTGAACTTTCTGAGAAATAACATGCAAATTAGTTTTGCTTTTACATAAACTTTAGTTGAGTTAAAGAAAGGCGAAGGTTAATGGAGAACCTTTTTAAATCTAGGGCTAAACTAGAGTTTCTTAATCGAGAATCATGAAAACCTTCTTTGCTTTGCTGATGTAGTAGAAATGAACAATATGCAAATGAGCCTTTTGCCAGTCCCTGAAGGTTTTATTGTGTGTTGTGTGCCAGTCACGGTTACTCCTTGTGTCCCATATTTAATATCAGACCATACAGAAGCCTGAACAACTAAATAGAATATATTATTTTTTATGTGCATAGATACTTTTCCACACTAACCAAGTTCAGTTTTAGATGTTCTGGATGACTAGTTCTAGTGCACATGGTCTTATTCCTTTTCTCAGTAATGACCTCTTGACAGCCACATATCCTTGGAGACCAATAGCAATGAGTAGTCTTCTCACAGTGCAGGAATAGACAGTAATAATATGAGTGAACAGAAAAGTGGTTAAATAAATACAGATTTATTATTATGCGTAGTGTTGGGGGCTAATCTGTTCAGTCTGTGTTTTGCTTGGGAAATAACTAAAAAATAACTTGTACTCAGTGGCGTATTTGGCTGAAAATTAAATAAACGTAAGGACAGTCTCTGACATTTGCATAGTACTGTAGGACAAATGTCAGTATGTGCCATTGTGGTCCAAATGCAAATTCCACAATCAGCTTGAACCAATTGAAGGAGAATGAAGGTGATACTCCAGCAAAGAAAGGAGAAAATTGCTATAAAAAATGCTGACCAAAAGAGAATGTGCATTGAGATGCTTGTTGTTGCATTAATAAAAGAAGAGTCGATGGTTATCCTGCCTTCATGTTAACAGAAAATTGCTTTCCACCAGATAGTAATGCAGTTATTTGGGACACAGTGTTTCTACGTGAATGGAATCTTGCTGGAAAAGCGCTGAATGCAACACTTCTGAAAGGATAGTGTATATAACCTTTATGTCTCTGGTTAAAAAGTGACTACGGGAGCTCACTCTGAAATGAAAAGATGTCACATCCGTCACTGCTGATGTACATCAAAAGTGAGTCTGGACTTTGTGACTTTTGTACTGTGCCTGGGACTTGCTCCAGCATGTTCAGAACCAGCACCCTACATTGGCAAGCTAGAGCTAGGCCCTCGGTGTGATAGTTCATTACAAGTTCTACAGTACTTGAAGCTTTTTGCTAAATTGAGGAGGAAAACCGCATAAAATACATGCAAAAAAAAGTTAAATTGGCCATGGTCTAACAAGCACTCTGTAGCATTCCCTAACCTCTGCAGTTTAATTTATGTCTTAGCAATTGCAATTTGGCCTTGTGCGTGCAGAATCCACATGGGTATCCAAATATAGTTGGCATCCATTAGCTACAGCCAAGCACTCTTCGACGCCTGAATGATCTTTCCCCCTCTGTTCTTTACAGTAAACTGGACGCGTTTATCTACGACGCTGCTGTGCTGAACTACATGGCAGGCAGAGACGAGGGCTGTAAACTCGTAACCATCGGTAGTGGATATATCTTCGCTACCACAGGCTACGGCATTGCAATCCAGAAAGATTCAGGCTGGAAGAGGCCGGTGGACCTGGCCATTCTGCAGTTGTTCGGAGACGGTAAGCCCTGTGAAACTATATTTATGTTATAGAAGCAATGTTATAGGAATTCATTCCATTTAGTTTGGTCACTGAACAGGCCAGAAAATACTTGGTTAACCTTACTTCAGCACACATGGGTATTTCGGGTGACTAGTCCCTGAAGAACGCTTTGTATAAGAGTGGATGTTAATGTTCTGAGTCTCAATGGCCTGTTATCGTAAAATTAGGGCTAAGAAAAGAAACAGAAAATAAATTACTTCACTCAAAGAAGAAATTAATGTTTGAATACATTTATAAAACATTTCTTGCATTATACAACCCTAACATAATGTTCCTAATCAAGTTAGAACTAAATTAAAATTCCACTTCCCTAACAAAGACTGAATGCAGGCAGACTACAATTAAATAAAGCTTTTAGACCCAGGACTGGTGTTTGTACAAATACAAACATAGACACACACATAAAATATGGAATTTTATTGTTTGTGAATGAGTATGTTTTATATTTATATTAATAGGACAGTCTGGCCAACATGAAAAATGTGTTATAAACCTATCCTCTTGCTTCCTACAGCAGTTCTGCAGCGGTGTCTACAGTAGTTTTCTTGTTTACACACAAGAAAAAACTCCTTCAGATGATGAAGGATGGTGGAAGGAACTTTTGGACAAACTACATCTGCTTTGGTGCAGGAATCTGTGGGCTTTTATAGCTTGTAAATGTGAAAGGAAATAAGGTAGATAACGCTACAGCTAAGAAGCTGAACACCTTTTTGCAGCCATACAATGCTGGTTACTGTCTTCATGAATGGATGAATAGCCCAAACGCTAGTAATGACAGTAATGACTCATTAGATGAAGACAAAAACAACCCAGAAGCTAATTTAGATAGTATTAAGATGGATACCTTACATCAGTTTGATTTTTTTTCTCTAACTGAAATGGTAATTAACAAGTCTATACATATATTTACCTTAAAATATTATTAGGACTGCAATTAAAAAAATAAATCATTAAATGTTTTTGTTGAAAAACGTATGTGATTATTTGAGAACCAATGACTTCAGCCTGATGGTTTCTAGACTCTGTTATGTTAGTTGGTCTGCTTGCATGAACCATAGGTTCTGCTTCAACATTTCTGTTGGATTAAGTTTGGACTTTGATTTAGCCATGCAACATAGTGGCAACATTTCTTCTGCTTGTTGTTGTTTCTCTGGAGAACCCATCGTCTGTTGATCTCTAGTTACCCTATTATTCCCCTGTAGAATTTCTTGATACAGTCCAGAATTCATAGCCCCATTAAATGATGGCTAACAAAACAGCCCCAAACCACAATACTGCCTCCACCATGTTTCACAGTAGATATCCACATAAACTTACAAACTGTGAAAGTGTGAATTCAAACCAATGAGACTGAGGGATATAATACTGCTTACTGACTAACTGTCAAAACAAAGATTTCAGTTTCTGTTCTGACTCTGTTCTGAAAAGTAAATTATAACTGATTTATTGTATTGACTGATTTGTGTTTGTTTCCAGTTTACATTCCTTGAACCAGTTGCCATCACATGTGTAGCCTCTATATACTTCTACCATTTAGTCCAAGCTTATTCTGTAGCTTTCACATATGGTTGACTGTCCTCGTTAGTCGAGAGGTAGTCTAGAGCTCCTCCTCTTAACTTCCCCTAAGGCAGGCATCATACTCACATCCAGATAAGAAATGACAAAGACCTGGATTTGCACCCACCATATTCCCATGTTGATGCATAAGTGTATATGGAACGCAGCAGTGTTTTAAATGGCCCTGTTTGAATTAACAGACCTGCTAGAGGCGTTAGATCTGACATTTGTCCCAGTCAGCATTGTACTCCCTAAAGACTGTCCATATTTTAACTCTGTTTAAATCCAGGCTCTAGCTCAACTGGCCCAATTGTTCTGGGGTTGGTAATAATATAGAACAGAAACAGAATAAGAGCCAGCTAAAGAGCCAGCTAAGGATCTAAAGGGTTTAATTGGACCCCACCTTATGTCAGGTGTCACTGTTAATACGGAACACATGCATATAATGATTTCTTAAAATTCTAGTATATTATAAATACTACAGTTCATAGAAAATAGTATTACATAGTAGTACATAGTAATTACTATATATATATATATATATATATATATATATATATACACACACACACACTTTTACACAGTCACCCAGTCATGGAACAATATTTAACACCACATCTCGTCTGTAGCCTTAGTCTCCTAAAATTCTCTGTGACTTTTCATCATCACAAGATGTGAAAAGGTGTACAGACACATCAAAGGATGTGAGCCACTACAGACAACAAAAGAGAAAGGAATGGCAAGTGTTGATCTTAGGATTTTTACTACAATGTGTTATTTCCTCTGCCTTCTTTTTTTATCCTCTTAACAAGCCTGAGCCGTTACTGACAAGCCCATCTTGTTCTTCACCCAACTTCTGAACAAAGCCACATGAACAACGTTGCCCTTGTGCTCAGATGCAAGCAGATACTGCTCATAGATTTCGACAGTGTGGATCATATATTGTGCTTCAAGGATATCAGAGCTGGTTCGTGGGGACCCAGCCACACGAAGCGCTCTCTTGCTAGCCTAAATTAGCCCTGGCCTAGTTACTGGACTACCTTTGAGTGATTGCTCATGCATGCATATAGACATGCCCTGCTAGCGACGCGGCAGCTGCCCGTTTGGAGGTCTGCTGTAGGTATGCTCAGGTGTGTCATGCGTTGTTATTTCATGGCCGCTAGGCATTATATAATTTTATATAGGAGTCAAGACTGTGAACAGTGCCCTAGTTAGACGTGTCAGGGCTAGCTTGTTGCGACCCTCCAGTGGATTGGGGATGGCGTCAAGTGTGTTTGTGTGTGACGCGCATGCTGAAGCGCACTCACACTCTCACAAACATACGCTGTACATGTTACCGCAGATTTGCACAGTCGCACTCTTCACCATCACCGCTTCTGTCTCTCACATAAGCACGCACATCCGAGGGGAGCAGTCCATGTAGTCCTCCTTCAGCAAGGAGAAACCAACACGCAGGCAAAAAAAGAAATATCTCTTAGGCCCAAAAAGCCTGTAGGTCCTCTCAGATCTTCTCAGATCTAGGCCATCACAGAAAGAGCTTTGGATCAGCAGCCTGCGCCAGAAAGACTTAAGCGTCCAAGAAGACCCACTACGTAGGGGCGTGAGACAGTAGACTGGCTTAGAATCTTCTGGGCCTCCCCTCCCTCCCTCTCCCCACCACTGAAAAAGACTATATAACTAAGTCGGTGCTCCAATTATGCATGTAAATCTCAGACACCATAATTATGATTCTGTAGGAAATGATTCAGTGCATGATAAAAATCTTAGACTTCATCAGAAATCAGTTAAGTTCAAATGCACTAGTGTAATTCAGAATTACTTTAGGAAATACAGTAAATATTTAAATGTGGAAGATGGACAATAAACACGATATACAAGTATTTTTGTGATGTGATTTTTAAATTAGCACATGCTTGATTGATAATTATAACCAATGCAACACTTGAAAATGGTTGCCGTTGGTGTTTCATCTTATGGATCTAATAATGGAAGTGTTTTTATAGTTCATTGTTTTCATTGTGTAGGTACCACTGTGTAACTACCACAATGCTACAGGTAGTTACAGGGGAATTCTGTGTAATTCCTGTGTTGAGATATAAACAAAGTATTTGAAATGAAATGGTTTGTTGTGGATTTCATTACAGTGGTTGTGATAGGAGCCATGTGTCAGTATGTGTATGCAGCAAAATAGCTATTCTATTTACTACCCAAAGTGACAAGTGTACAGTTATGTGTAATGTTAAGTGCCCTGTATGTACTGCTCCACCATGAATTACTAATTAAGCTAAAAGCCTATTGTAAAACCAATGCTTTAGACACCAAGCAGCATATCTGTGATTATTTCATGTAATAACTGACAGGTAGCTTTAACGCAGACATATTAAACTCTTGTGACGTCTAGTTCTCGGTTCACCACTGCTTAATTCTAATATTGCAAGTTTCTTTTAAACATTTCTCTGCAGTAATTTCACATTAGGCCACCCTGGATGGCTTTGTTTACATCCTAATGATTAAATTATGCAGAAAATGTGAGAACTCTACGGAATTCCCCTTTAAGCTAAAGGGCATTGACAACAGTAAACATTCTAACCACTCCGGATGCCCGACCGTCATGTTCAATCGAAAGCCTAGCTTGCTCCCTTTGTTGCTGAGGATGGAAAGGCTGGACAGGGAGTGAATTTGTGTGGGTGGGGGGGGGGGGGGGGGGGGGGGGGGGGGGGGGGGGGGGGGGGGGGGGGGGGGGGGGGGGGGGGGGGGGGGGTGGGGGGGGGGGGGGGGGGGGGGGGGGGGGGGGTGGGGGGGGGGGGGGGGGGGGGGGGGGGGGGGGCATAATTCTGCTCCTCCTTTGAGATCTGCCAGGCCCTTAAGGTCCCCCCTTAGCTCCGGGAGCCAAATCACAAGTGACGCTCGTAATCAATCATTAATGAGGAGGCGCTCCGTTGGGAATGCATCGGGAGTAATGTGACATGACAAATGTTGCACATCGCAGGGGCCTTAATTTGTTTACCGCACACGGCATTGGAGAAGTTCTAAACAAATGCTCGCAGATGAAGAAAAGCACAAACAGCTGAATGTGTGTTAACGTCCGTGCTCAGAAAAGAGCTAGACGGACGCAGACCGAGGGTAAAAATCCTGACGAACATTTAAACAAGCCCTTAGAAGACACCTGAAGCGACTACCGAGCAAATATATTCTCCCAGACGCATTTATATACAGTCAGTCTGTTTCTAATGTACATACATTAGAACGTACAGTACACTCACTTCATTCAAGGCCAGACATCACACACTTACTCATCTCTCTTCCTCTCTCCTCACTCTCTCAATCTTTCTTTGTGCCCTTCACCCTAAACAAACTCCGTCTCTGCTGCCATCCTCTTTACACACACATTCCCTCTCTCCATCCTTCTGCTCCTTCCCATTTGCCATTTCGTCTCTCCTTTCAAACCTCTTCTTTCCTCCCTCATCCTTCCATTCCTCATCCTCCAATTCTGGTGTCCTTCTCCCACTCTCTCGCCACCAAATCCCCACCCCCTCCCCCATCACTCCACTCTTTCTCTCTCTGCAGGTGAGATGGAGGAGCTGGAGGCTCTGTGGCTGACTGGGATCTGTCACAACGAGAAGAACGAGGTGATGAGCAGCCAGCTGGACGTGGACAACATGGCTGGTGTCTTCTACATGCTGGGGGCGGCCATGGCGTTGTCGCTCATCACCTTCATAGCAGAGCACCTGTTCTATTGGCAGCTACGTTTCTGCTTTATGGGCGTGTGCTCGGGCAAGCCCGGCATCACCTTCTCCATTAGCAGGGTGAGTGGCTCGCTCGTCTTTCTGGGTTGCAGGGTGCACAGGGTGCTCTAGCGACCCTGTTGTGTTTAAAGGACGATGAATGGCAACTTTGACTACAACGAGAAATTCAGAAAATAATATCGCTACAGCGTAATCGAGCAGTCCCTAGCCGTTCTAGAGTTTCTCAAACCAGGCAAATGATCTATCCATGCTCCGCCCGCGAATGCATTGTTTCGTAGCAACTGATGCAAGGTCAGCCAAGCCTTGCAGATTGTTCACAATTATTCTAATTAGCACATACATGTTAAGTTGGAGTAGTTAAAAATAATATTTTCAAATACTTTTCCAACCGGCGTTGATTTAAATAGCTACAGTAGCATAATTCTACTTAACAGTGTCACGGAAGTCTTTGCAACAGTTGAAGTATGCATTTGGTGGCAGAGCCTTTAAAATTTAGGTTATTGGATTTACTTGGTAAAATATATCAGTTTTATTTTCTTAACCTGCAGTGAACAGAAAATATTGTCTATTTCATTTCTTCTTACCATATAGGAGCACTTTATAGTTCTACAGTTACAGACTGTATTTCTTCTGTTTCTCTGTATACTTGCTCTGATCTTCAAAGGTCAGGGCCCCCGCAGGACCAGCAGGGAGCAGGTATTATTTGGGTGGTGGGTCATTCTCAGCACTACATTGAGTGTCTAATAGAGTGGACAGTGAGTGGACACTGCGTTTAAAAACTTCAGCAGCCCTGCTGTGTCTAATCCACTTGTGCCAGCTGAGGTTCTGAGGTTCCTGAGCATTAATAACAAGGGGATGAACAACTAAACAGAAAAACAAAGAGACTGCAGTCTGTAATTGTAGAATTATAGGTAGGTAGGTAGTTAGTTACCTCAGCATGCTGCCAAGAGCTAGTAAAGCTATATTATGAGCACTGAAAAGTTCTGTAAAGAAAGCATCTGGCCTGGATTTGGATTTTCAGCATGGGCATCAGAAGCAGATTTTGTTTAACAAGTCCTTTGACCCCCAAACTACTGTCAAGTTGCAAGGAAATGATGTTGCATGCAACATGCAACAAGTTTCTCACCATGAACTTCAGTTAAGAACTTCAGTTAAGATCCAGAGCTAGAATTGCTGTGTCTGCTCGACTGTGTAGCAGTGTGGAGTGTCAGTACTAATAGTTATTGAATGTCAGTAACAATTATTACAATGAAATATTAGTACAGTTTTAGTACAGTTCCAGACACAGTTGCTGTGGCGAAAAACAATTTTCCTTAAATTATGTCACATATTTCACTCATGTAAAGTCACTTACTTTAGCTCTTATGTTATTCATGTACCTTGTAGTGTATTACTATAGGGACAGTGTCCCTACATGAGGAATATTTTATATGATAACCTTTCCTTTGGGCAGTGAACCTTCTTTGGCTGTGGAACTGTATAATCAAATGTGTTGAAATATTAAAGAATGCAGGAGCAGAACAGGGCTGGTAGATGAAGTGAAAGTGGCTCGAGGAAGAGACGGAAAGGTAAAAGAGTTAGAAAGCCAAACAATAAAAAGGAGAGAAAAAAGAACACAGGACCAGGCCATAAAGAGAAGGGGTAGAACCCTCTTGAGGAAGAATGAAGAAAGAAAGAGGAACGAGATAGCATAGATGTGAGAATATGTCAGTACCAGGCCAATCAGATGAAGGGGTTAGGAGATAAATGAGAGAAAAGAGTCAAGCTGGCAAAGATGACCCGAGGTTCAAAAAAAGAAAAACGACAGGAGGTAGTGGAGATAAGGCAGACACAATGGAAGCACACAAGAAGAATGGATAGCTATGGTGAGGCAAAAAAGTGAGTAAGAGGGAGACAAGAAACTGTTTCTGACGTGGCCTCTCAGAAGAGGCTGTGCAACGCCAACAGGGGAGCCACCTTTAACCTCTGGAATATTTTTGAGAGAGAATTCTATTAAATGTGTCCCTTCTGGTGTTCGTTTTGTGTTTATGTGGTTATTCTTTGTGACGTTATATCATCAAAGATATTTCAGGAGGTTTTATTTTGGGAAACACTACAGGATGGACAATAGGAACTGACATGCAATGTTAATTAGAGCCCTACATTCCTGGGTTTATTATATTTGATTGTGTATTGAAATGTACATAGGTGAATTAAAGAGTAATATATTAAGGCATGTTGATTAAGCTGAAGAGGTTTGGATAATGATGGCTAATTAATTAGCCTTTAGTGCTAAAAAGGTCGTTCAAAGAGATGCAACAATGTCAGCTGAATTTTAATCACATTGATTTGCAGTATTGATTGCCAGTGAAAACTGTCCTCACTGTAACACTGCCAACAATCGTTCCCTCATCATCTGTCTTTCTTTCTTGTCTCTGCCTTCCTTGGTATCTTCTTTTTTCTTCTTTTCTCAATCGCTCATTTTCCATCTATGACAGTGCTGGGTTGGGGTCCTGATGTATAAAGCTTTAATGAATCTATTTCTCACTGGTTTCATGCAGGTCCCTATTAAATCCCGCCAGCCTCCACTGTTTTTAGCATTAACCACAACCTGTTTCACTGTTCTACTGTTTCAAAGTTACAGTTAATCACAGTCTTGCCTCTGCCTGTGGCAAAACAGCACTGCTTAGATCATATTTCATAGAAAATCAATACAGGGTTGATTTCAGAGACCTGTTGTACTACATTAGAAATTCTTGTAATATCAGTTTGCTTACATGCATTAGAAAATGTCAAGAACAAATTTTGGGTGGTCAGTTTGTATGTTATTATAAATGCTTGCAATGTGCTAATTGATATTGTATGCTTTTTGATTTCCTTCTCTTCCTCACCTCACCCTTCCCTCTCTGTGTTTTCTCTAACAGGGCATCTACAGCTGCATCCATGGTGTACAGATCGAGGAGAACAAATCGGGCCTCAACTCACCATCAGCTACCATGAACATGAACATGAACAACACACACTCCAACATCCTTCGTCTACTGCGTACTGCCAAAAACATGACCTCCGTGCCTGGGGTCAATGGCTCCCCCCACAGTGCCCTGGATTATGGCCACCGTGAGTCAGCTGTCTATGACATCAGTGAACATCGGCGAAGCCTTGTAGGCCATACTGACTGCAAACCTCCGCCGCCGTACTTGCCCGAAGACAATATGTTCAGCGACTACGTGAGTGATGTGGAGAGGACTTTTGGGAACTTGCACCTGAAGGACAGTAACCTGTACCAGGATCCTTACCTGCACCACCACGGGGGCACGGGATCCGGGCTGGCTCTGGGTATGTCGGGTCCCTTGCCTAACCGACCTCGTAGCTTAGGAAGTGCCAGTTCTTTGGAGGGTGGGATGTACGATTGTGACAGCTTAGGGGGAGGGGTAGCGCCCATCTTCACCACCCAGCCCCGCCAGTCACTGACACACAGGAACAGGGAAAAGTTTGACCTGATTGCGGGCCACCCCACCCAGTCGAGCTTCAAGTCCGGCCTGCCTGATCTGTACGGGAAGTTCTCCTTCAAGGGTGGGGCGTCCAGTTCAGGGTTTATAGCGGGACATGACAGGTTCTGCGGGGGAGGTGGGGCGGGATCGGGAGGGGATGATGGGAATATCCGCTCGGACGTGTCGGATATTTCCACTCACACCGTGACCTATGGCAATCTTGAAGGCAACGCCAAGAGGCGCAAGCAGTACAGGGACAGTCTTAAAAAGAGGCCAGCATCTGCCAAGTCCCGTCGGGAGCAGGATGAATTTGAGCTGGGCTTCCGGAGGCGCACACACCACACCATCCATCACCACCACCACCACCACCCAGTTACGCAGGGACATCGTTCGGCTACCCCACCCGTCGAACGCAAAAGTCAGAGAGGGGCCAACTGCTCCTCTTACATGTTCCGTGACAAAGAGAACTTGAGAGACTTCTACATGGACCAGTTTCGATCCAAGGAAGGCGCATCCCCATGGGAACATATGGATTTGAGTGATGCTCCTGGAATGGGCGGCGGAGGGGGTCTGGGTGGGGGTGGATGTGGTGGCGTAGTCGGCAGCAGTGGTGGCGGGGGAGCGTGCACTAGTTTGGTTCCCGTGGACGATTTCTTGAAAGGTAAATCCAAGAAGACAGAGTGTAAGGGTGGAGTGGGAGGAGGAGGAGGAGGAGGTGGAGGAGGAGGAGGAGGATCTCCTGGGCAACAGGGCCATGCATGCTGGGAAAAGAACATTGGAGGGGTGGGGGGTTTGACCGGTGGGGACTGGGAATGCCGTAACTGCCACAGTGGAGGAGGTGGAGGTGGCAAGCAAGTTTGCATGCACGGGGGAGGTGGGGGCGGGGGCTACGCAGCTGCAGGGGGTGTCGGGGGATCCAGTGGAGGAGGAGGTGGGGGGAGTGGACAAGTTTCCAGCCGTCCAAGCTCAGCCACCTGCAAGCGGTGTGATTCGTGCAAAAAGCCGGGCAACTTGTATGACATCAGCGAGGACAACCACCTCCTCCTGGATCAAATAGGGAGCAAATTCCTCCTGGAGGGTGGGAAGGGAGGCGGAGGGGCCCAGACCCAGGCGCAGAGGCGCAAATTCGGCCCAGGCGGCAGGGTTCTGCGCAGGCAGCATTCCTACGATACGTTCGTAGACCTGCAGAAAGAAGGGGCGGGAAGGATGGGAGGCTCAGGAGGCTTCGGAGGCGGTGGAGCTTCCATGCTCCCTCCGCCCCGGAGCGTGAGCCTGAAAGACAAAGATCGCTACATGGAAGGCACAAGCCCCTATGCCCAGATGTTCGAGCGGTACGCGGGAGGGGAGAGGGAGACATCCTTTTTTGGTGCCGGGGACCGAGGGAAGGGTGGGGGCTCGTCGTTTAGCTTGTTCCGTGGGGGTGAAGGTGGGTTGCACCGTCGTTCGATAGGCGAGAGGGACATGAGGGACAGAGATAGAGGCATGATGGGAGGAGGAGGAGGAGGTATGGGCGGTACCCGAGGGGTCGGGACTTACTCCTTGTCTAAATCTCTCTACCCAGATAAGGTGAACCAGAACCCATTCATCCCAACCTTCGGCGACGACCAGTGCCTATTACATGGCGCCAAATCGTACTACGTCAAAAAGCAGCAGACACAGCCGCAGCAGCAACAGACGCAACAACAGCAACAGCAGCAGCTCCTCAACAACAACCGGGCTGACTTCCGAGGCTCCATGGGGGTGACTTCCTATTTGCCAGCCTCTGCCTCCGCCGGAGTCATGTCCAACGTGGGACCCCGGTTCCCTAAGGAGCTGTGCCTGGGCGGGCCCCTCGGCAACCACCACGGAGGGGCAGCGGGCAACAACAAGCTGCTGTCAGCAAGGGACGGGTTAGGGATGGGGCAAGGACAGAGACCGTTCAATGGCTCTAGTAACGGACACGTATACGAGAAGCTCTCCAGTATTGAGTCTGATGTCTGAAGTTCGACTGTGAATGAGAGAGGGAAAGCGAGGGAGCGAGAGAGAGAGAGAAAGAGAGAGAGAGAGCAACACAAAAAGTTTAAGAAAGGAGGCGTCGAGACGGACGAGGAAATAAAGCGACAGATGGTGTCTACTTTGTATTTTCACGTTCAAAGGGAAGAGGAACTGACCCATGCTTTAGATGAGCAGACAGAGCGCTGTAGGGGCCACGTGTGTAAATAGAGAGAAGGGACCAACTCGCTAGAGAGTGACGAACTCTGCGTATCCCTCTCTTTTATCCTCTCGTCTTTTTCTTATCCCTTCTGTTTTTCTGCTCCTTACGCCAAAACGAAACGTCCGATCCAGCTTGGGCACAGAGACCTGGTACAATCATGAATGGAAAACAGTTGTCGTCTTGAACCAACAGGGTAAAACTTACAATAATTGTATTGATAACGTTGTTAACAATAATCTTATTAGATATGATTACAATGTTTATGATGTTCAGTTTGGGCTTGATTTCTGGATGTTATATGCTGTTATATATTTGTACTCTAGTTACAATTCTTCGTTAGCACAATACTTTGCAGGAGGCTTCTTATTTGATCACGGGATCTTATTTGATCTTATTTGTCAACCGAGCTTGCGTTGTCTTGCGTCATCGCGCCGTTCTGCCGTGATGTGGACCACCAGGACTGCTGCGCAGACCGCGCCCTCTGCCAGGGACGATGCCAAGCTAGAAGACACGTAGACAAACTTGCTTTCCTTTAAGATGATTTTACTATTAATTATTCATGTTGATTTTATTTCTGATATGGAGTGCTGTAAAATGTATGTAAAAGGCATGATGCACAGTACGTCAGCTGTACTCAAGATATTGTTGTGAAGGACATTTATTGCGATCTCTTTTTTATGGTTTTACGACTTTTTGCAACATTGCATTGATATCATCAGAGCATTGGTTTAGTACCCAGCACATTATGTGCCTTACCAGGAGTCCCAGAATTCTAATTATACAGGTCATATTGCCATAGCAACTTTCTGGTCACTGCACACTGGTTATTGGATGATTTCATCTATTATTCTGGAATCGTCCTTATTGCGGTGTAAGCACCTGATCTGGAATATACGATGCGCTCTGGAGATGTAAACCTGAGCGTGGTCCGTGAGTCTGAGGGCCCTAGTTTCCTAAGCGGCTGAAGGAGTTGAAACTAGAGATAACTAGTATGGAAGGAGCTGCACATCCACATGGGTTGTCGTGTACAGAGTTAAGCTTCAGGGTTTTAAGTTCAAGTGCTTGGAAAACAAAACAAAAAAAAAACCAATTCATTCTTTTTTTTTCCTCTCTCCCTATCCCCCTATCTCTTCAGCACTAAAGTCTTTGATCAAGCTGCAAATTATAACCAATGTCACGGTTTTGTTTCCTCTAAGAGTTCGCTCATTATTCAGTTGTTGTTTTTTTCTTCCTTTCTTTCTTTCTTTCTTTATTTTTTGTGCACACTTTGGAAGCACTCTGCCCACCATAAGCTGGGTGTTGTGAGATATTACGAAAGAGCTCTTGGTCTCAGCATTCGCTTGTATTTTTTTAAATGTAAATATTCCTTTTTTCACACTGTACAGTGCACAGACAGCAAGGATGTAACTTTAGAAAAACGGTGTGTTACTAAATTAGGTACAAAGTGAGATTAACTAGCTGCACAGTTTAACCTGGCCACAAAATCAACACCAACCAACATTCAGATTAGGATATTAGGACATGTGACTTATTGTCTTACCGTTTCTTTTCTTTTTTCTTTTTTTCTTCTCTCTAATAGTGACCTGACTAGTTGTTGGGGGCGTAGCCTCTGAATAATAGTTGTTGATTTTGCATGAACTCTCTTTCACCTCACATGAACAGAGCGCTTTTTGATTTCTATGTGGCATTGGAAGCAGAACTCATTACCCTAGCAAGTTTACATACTTTACGAACATGTGCCCTGCAACTCCTGGACAATCGCAGTCAAAACATCACTTTGAGATCACTCCCATGTTGAGACAGTTTACAAAATTCAAGATCACTGTTTTAAAACTCAGTCGAGGTATTTTGTCTAGTATTATCGGATAAAAGGGACGGACAAAAAACAAAAAAAAAGTGCTTACCAGCTATTTTTCTAAGTAGCCAGTCATGTAAAAAGATCAACTAATTAAATCACCCACTCAGAATGAAAGTCTCCTCCATTTAGTGGCATTATTTCTAGTTTAGTCTCACATCTTCTTTCGAGATGCCGGTGAACACATGATGTTTCAACCTTTCTGGATACAGATGTACAGTTAAGTTCTCCCATCCACTGTTAGATCCTCCTCTTCTGGGTTCGTTGTGTGAAATATGCATTTTCTTTATTCACATTTT
The DNA here is from genome assembly GCA_021613375.1 of Megaleporinus macrocephalus. Taxonomy (NCBI): domain Eukaryota; kingdom Metazoa; phylum Chordata; class Actinopteri; order Characiformes; family Anostomidae; genus Megaleporinus; species Megaleporinus macrocephalus. Next base: position 22,629,558 of record CM038722.1, read on the forward strand.
GTAAACATACTATCAGCCAAACTGATCTCCAATTTAAGCACAATGTTTATAATATTTGGTTAATAATTGATGTGTATATTACTATCGGTTTTGTGGACTTAAAAAAAAAGACATTTATTGCCACATTTATTCTTTCCTTTTTTTTTTTTGCTAAGTCTGTGTGTGTGAGAGTTTGTGAAACCGTGAGTACCTTGTGAGAGACATGCATGCATCTTTCTTTCTATTTTACATTCCTGCTTTTTCATTCTTGCTTTTAGACTATGTAGAACTCAAAGACCATGTCTTCTCTTTTTTGTGCAGAGAAATATGTGTGTATTTCTTTTGCTGAAGTTGTACCAGTTAGTGCCATATACAAAGGTAACGTTGATAAGCTGTATATAATTTAGTCCGAGGGACGGTATGACGGATACGCTAGCGGAGACGGATGTGTATTTCCATCTCGTAATGTGGAAAATGATTTACTGATACAAGTTTGTATTTAGACAAGGCACTATCGTGTCCTCGGCCTAAAGTTTTTTATTTTAGGCCGTTGTGCGGACACTAATGGTGGGTCCTAACCTGAGTTAGGAGTATAACCACATAACCATGAGAACTTATTTTCATTCTTGTGATCATATAGGGCTAATTTGTGTCACTTGAAGCGTTTGAAAACTTTATCTCTCATAGTTGTTTTGGAATGGGGGGAATATTAGTTGCATGAATTGTAGAGGCACCCTTAAGGTTTTGTTTTTATGCTTGGTCTGCTTTCTTTTATTGAGGGTACACTATTCTTCGCCACAGTTAGTTCTTTAATTGAACTAGCCATGCTTTGTCTGCAAATGCATACTGTTGGACAGGTTTCACAGGTTGTTAGCAAGACTCCTGTTTGACATAAGGAGAAGCTGTAGAGTATTATTTGGTAGGGGTGTAATAAAATATCCATACACTTGAGTATCGCAATATTCTCAAAAACACAATATCTGATTCTAATAATTAGTTAAATGCAAAGATTGGTATAAGGCAGTGGTTTATTTTGTGTTGTGGTTAAACCCTCTACCACTAGATAGCAGTGCTGTAATGTGTTTTAAGCATTAGACTCTCCCGCTCCAACATAAACAAGTAGCGTAAGGGTGAACCACTAAAGTTAGCCTAGACTTGGAAGATGGTGTTTTTTTAATACCAAGACAGTTTAGAAGTTAATTAAAAATGCAGGATATCACAGCATCACGATATATTGCAGCATATGAAATCTTTAACTTGTATATCATGTTGTGTACACCACTCTACTATTCAATTTTTAGCAGAATATCTAAATTCAGTTATTCATACTCTTTGTTCATTTTGTCCACATTTATGCATATTATCTAATATCTTACAGATCCAGACGCAACAGAGCAGCACCACCGGAAATCGTGAAGACGGTGTAGCCAGTAATTTAAGCAAGACAAAATTTAATTTTCTCTCATTGGTAATATAATTGAAAATAATTCTTCACCCGCATAACACCAAGTATTCAGTGGCATCATAAACCACTGCCGTCTACAAATGCTGCTTCTATCATCTCTTCAGTAATGAGTACATTATCATGTCCTCTAACATCCATGCCGATGTACAGGATGCATGGAAGTATATCATCAGGGACGGTTACGGTTACATTATTCGAAATGGATGTATTCATTTTTGTACAGTGGCCCATATTTATCCGACTTATCATCAAAGTAAGAAGGCTGATCTGGTGCCAGCCTACGGCTTTTATATAACACTGAATAGAATTACAGGAACTGATAGAACCTGACATTAGATCAGTGTTCTTACTTTGAAATGCTTGACAAATATGGGCCAATGAGTGAAAATGAGCCTTTAGGATATGCCACCTCGCTCGCAACTACAGAACATTAAACAAACTTGGCTTGATTAGTCCTTAAACTGTGATCTTCTACCTGCTTACAAAATAAGAATGATTCATTTGAAATGAATAACAATCTAAATTGAGCTGTATTCACAAAATACTACAGGCTCCTTTTTTTTTTTTTTAGGTTGAAGGACATTCTTTCTAGCAGTCTGTGAAGCTTGTCCAGACTGGCAACAGCTGTTACAAAAAAAAAAGAATGCATTTGTAGACAGAGCATGATAGGATTTAGAGTTTTACGGCTTGGTGGTGCATTTGCGGAAAAGTATGTGGTGACAGACTTGTTTCCTCTCAGTCTACATGTTCTTTTGTGGGACCTTTTTTCTTTTTTTCTTTTTTTGCTCATAGCTAGTAACAGCAGGGCAGAGGAGACTTGTATGTGTGTCTGCGAGAGTGTCAGTCTGCGTCTGTGTAAGAAGAAGGGGACGTTCTCCTTTAGAATAAAGACTACCTTTCTTTCTTTAAGGTTTTAGTTTTGATTCACACCATTTCAGCGGAGGCCCCGGGGTAGCAGGCTAAGTGTTGCTTTGTTAAATAGAGGCGGAGATGATGGTTGTACACGAGAGAGAGAGCGAGAAATAGTAGCCTACAATTTATTCCTGCACTCTGTGATCATTCACACTAACGTATAGGCTTCCTGAGATTTGACTTTGGTGCGACTGAGGAGTGCAGCGTACCTGTTTATCGTAGGCTAATCAGTCTTTGTTGCACCATTTGCTTTGCAGTTCACGTCTACTCTTTCTGGTACTGTATGTCACAGGTTATTGTACATGTGCCTGGATTCATGCTTGATTACCTCTGTGTGTGTGTGTGTGTGCAAGTGTGTGTGTGTGTGTGTGTGTGTGTGAGTGTGAGTTGAGACACAGAGCACAGTGCAATGGCTGTCTACTGTAACGTCTGAACTTTTGCTGTAAATAATGAAGTCCCCTTTTCCGTAATTTTTAATATAGAGAGAAAACTATTCTAAGCTATGGAAATTTGGGATACATTTTTGTGAGGAAGGTTTTGTAAACCGCCATAGAGGTAAATAAACGACATCACGTCACCAAGGCTAGAGCTCCATTTGAAACAGGATTACAGGACCCAATTTTAAGAGTCGAAACGAGTACGCCTTTGTGGTGTTTACTATGAAACCGATCTTTCTAATTCTCTTTCTTTTCCTTCCTCTTTTTTTTTCTTTTTTTGTTGTTTTTTTGGGCGCTTCTTTTCAATGTTACACAAAGATTAACAATTGTACAGACTTGTGTAAATACGACCAAATGGTTTCTCTTTATTCCTTTTTTTGTATAGAGAGAGATTACCTGTGTTTAAGATTACAATAATAATTTGACGGGAAAATTTCACAATACTTAAGCTATTGAGAATACGAACACAGTATGTGTGAATATAAGTGCTAAGATATATTCTTCTGTCTCTTTGTACAAAACAGTGTTGACAATAAATAAAAGGGAGAAATCTCACACGGCGTCAGCGTTGCTTTCTTCACGCCGCACATGCTATCCAACAACGAACGGAAGGTGAGGAAAGCTGAATGTACTAGAGACTAACCCGTCACGTAACATAACCGTGTACCATCTTCCACAGTGTAGTTTCATTTAACTGGTATTGACTCCACACACGCTGTCTCATCTCCAGACTTTGTGTTTTATTGTTCTGGTTAAAACAGTCAGATTTAGTAAAGGTGCATATGGCTATTGCATCTGGACCTTAAAAGCACTGTTGTACCTGAAAACCATTGTTTACCTAGTTTGTACTTGGATCAATGAAAAATGTGCCTGCACAGGGAACACTGTTTGTGCTCTAGTTTTGCCCTCAGCACATCTGCTTTGAATCTTTCCAGAAAAAAAAAGCAGTGACCCAAAATGACTTGCGAGGAAATAAAACTGGCTCTATCTACTCACATTAAAAGTAATGTTTTTCTTTTTTAAGTTATTCAAAGTTTTTTTGTTCCGATGTATTTTGTTCCAACAGCAATGATATTGTTCCAATTATAAAACCAGTGAACTACAGATGCGTCCTCCCAACACAAGCTGTTCTCAAAGGCGTGACCTGATAGTTCTTCGTCAGATAATCAGAACTTGACTGTTTTATCTTTAAGAGATGGGCAGCTTGTAAGAATTCCCTGCAGATTCTCCTAGAAAGCGAGTCCACTGACAATACGGCTGTAATAACACAAATGGTGGACACACTAAATATGAGAAAACAGTATTTAGACACTGAAACACTTGTTTAGTTTCTATAATTTCTGCTGTATGTCTAAACCAAAAACTGCTGAGGAACCAGTATTTTTCAGACTTTTCAGGTAGACACGTAGGATTGAGATAGGACTGATTTACCAAATCAGTCTTTTTATATCTAGGTATATATTAAATATCATCCTTTTTGCTGGTTTGCTGTGGTGTGTCTATATACGCGCCGTATGCCCCCATTTTCCGCGCATTAGTACACACACCGAGAGTCGGATGAGTGACAGCTGCTGTGGTTGCCATGGAGACGGCTAGTCCACTGTTGCAGCGACCACCACAAGCAGGGAGGTTACTTTATGTCGGTAGTTGATTTGAGGGAAAATGAGAAAACACTCTTGACATGTTTGAGTTTTTTAAATTTATTTATTTATTTATTTTTCCTGCTGTCGTGTATAAAGCTCCATCGTTCTGGCCAGTTGAAATGATGCAGTGCTCGCAGTAGGACTGGGCCCGTATGAGTGTTTATGAAATATTCAGACGTGTCTACAGTTATCTCTGTCGTTTGGCTTAAAAAAGGTGCAGTTTGTTATTCCATGAGGCTATTCTCTTTATGATGCGCTCTCTCTCTCTCTCTCTCTCTCTCTCTCTCACTCCCTCCCTCCCTGTATCGCTTGCTCTCTGATACGCACACAAACTCACCACATACACACACGTATCCAGAGCCAGCCAATCCTGGGATACATTGCAACACATGTAACTACTTCTTGACAATTAACTGTTACCTAGCAACTGGCTCTTTTGAGAGAGGGAGAGAGAGAGAGAGCGAGAGAGAGAGGGAGAGAGAGATTTGCTGTGTTCTCTGCGTGTCCTGGTAGATTGGATGCTACAATGAATCAACACACAATGCAGAAATGTAAAGTACAGCATGAGCTTAACACCCACACTCATGAGAGAGAGACAGAGAGAGAGAGGGAATAATGAGAATGGAAAGATGTAGCCAACATGTAGAGATAAGGGGATAAATAAAGAATGGAGAGAGAGAGAGAGACTAATGAGAATGGAAAGAAGTATTATGTATATATACATATATACATACATACATAGACAGTGGTGAGGAACAAAACAATGGATAGAATGATATAATTATGTGGATGGAGAGATGTATGAGAAGAAAGAAGGAAGGAAGAAATACATAGAGTGAGGAGAAAGGAGAGAAGTAGTATCAGACGTGGCGATAAGGAAAAAGAAAACAATAGAGAGAAAGAGGATGATACTACAGAGGAGGACATGTAGCAATAAAGAGAAAAGAAAGAATGAGGGAAGAGGGAAAGGAAATATAGAGATGAGAAGGGTAGTTGGGTAGAGGAGATGTAGAGATGAGGGAGGAAAAAGTGACAGAAGGCAGGAGTGATGAGGAGGATGGTGAGATGTTTAAGAAAAAATAAAGAATGAGGTGAATAAAAGGTGAGAAGAAGAAGGAATGGAGATACAGAACGATGAAGATGGAGAGCAGGACAAGAAAAAGAACTGATGGAGAGATGTAAGCTAAGACACAATAAGGAGGATGGAGAGAAAGGTGTAAGACAGTGAAGATGAGTGTAAAGAGGTAGAGGAGGAGACATGCAGATATAAAGAGGATGGCAAAAAGGAAGAAAAATGTAGAAAAGGTAAATGAGGAGGAGAAAAGAATAACAAAGTGATGAGAAGGATGGAGAGAAAAGAAGTGAAGAAAGAATTGAGAGGGGAGTAATGAGGGAAATATAAGCTATATAAGAAAAAGAAGGGTAAGAATGGATAAAGGGATATGAGATAAAGTAATTAGGAAGATGGAGAGAAGAAGAATGAGGATGGAAGAAAGAATTGAGAAGGATGAGGAAAAAAGAAAGACTGGAGAGAGTGATTATGAAGAATGAAGGAAGAGTGGATAGAAGGTACATGGGGAGATGAGAAACAAGAATGGAGAGAGTGATGATGAGGAGGAGAGTACTTAGGTAGATATAGAAGAAGAATGAGGATGGAAGAAAAAAATTGAGAAGGATGAGGAAAAAAGAAAGAATGGATAGAAGGTATAAGAGGTGGAGAAAAGACAGAATTAAAAGAGTGATGACAAGAAAAAAGAATGGAAAGAGTGATGATGGAAGAAAAAGAACAGGGTGATGATGAGAGAAGAAAAAATGGAGAGAGTGATCAGTATAGAGAGAAGAAATAAAGCAGAGAAAGAAAGCGAAGGAAGAGAAAATGAGAAAGATGTGAGAGGTAAGAAGGAACGAGGAGAGAATAGAGAGAGTGATGAGGATGAAGAGAAGGGAAATGAGGAGAGAAGACAGAACAGTAAAATGAAAATGATAAAAGGATGGAAAGAAGAAAGTATGGTGTGAAAAAATAACAATAGCATAGTATAAAAAATAATTGAGAAATTAAGAGGAAAAAATGAGATAAAGAGGAATGAGGAAAGAATGGATGAGTAGGATGGAAAGAAAAATTGATGTAAGACAAGAGGAGGAGAGATGGAAGAATGGAGATTGATGGAGAGAAAATGAATATGGACTGAGGAGAAAAGCAGAAAAAAACAAGAGAGTGATACAGATGGAGAGAAATGGGGTGATGGAGAGAAGAGGATTGAGGAGAGAAGAGGTGGACAGAAGATGAAACAGAAGGACAAAAGAAAGAAAAGAGAGAAAGCGATGACAAGAAAAGAAAGAAAAGAGAGAAGTGAGACAGATGGAGAAAAGAGGAAGGAGGACGAGAGAAAAAAGAAAATAGAGAGAAAGTGATGAGGATGGGGAGAAGGAGGAGGAGAGAAGGGGTACTAGATGAATGGATAGAGAGATGTAGAATAGAAAGTGTGAAGTGATGGAAGGAAGAATGGACAGATAATAAAGAGAAGAAACGTTCGCAGAGGGGTCGCTTGATGATCATTTCTGCAGAGAGAAGAGGAAAGAGGGAGGCTTGTTGCCGTAGAGACAGAGGACGGCATTTTAGTGCTTAAGTTTTAATGAGGACACACAGTTCATACATTCACACATACACAGACCTCAGCACATCTGCAGCACAGCACAGAACATCTACAGCACAGCACATCTGCAGCACAGCACAGAACATCTGCAGCACAGCACAGAACATCTGCAGCACAGCACAGAACATCTACAGCACAGCACAGAACATCCACAGCACAGCACATCTGCAGCACAGCACAGAACATCTACAGCACAGCACATCTGCAGCACAGCACAGAACATCTGCAGCACAGCACAGCACATCTGCAGCACAGCATAGCACATCTGCAGCACAGCACAGAACATCTGCAGCCCAGCACAGCACATCTGCAGCACAGCACAGAACATCTGCAGCACAGCACAGAACATCTGCAGCACAGCACAGCACATCTGCAGCACAGCACAGCACATCTGCAGCACAGCACAGAACATCTGCAGCACAGCACATCTGCAGCACAGCACAGAACATCTACAGCACAGCACATCTGCAGCACAGCACAGAACATCTACAGCACAGCACATCTGCAGCACAGCACAGAACATCTACAGCACAGCACAGAACATCTGCAGCACAGCACAGCACATCTGCAGCACAACATAGAACATGTGCAGCACAGCACAGAACATCTGCAGCACAGCACAGAACATCTACAGCACAGCACATCTGCAGCACAACATAGAACATGTGCAGCACAGCACAGAACATCTGCAGCACAGCACAGCACAGCACATCTGCATCACAGCACAGAACATCTGCAACACGGCACAGAACATCTACAGCACATAACATCTGCAGCACTGCACTACACAGAACATCTGCAGCACAGCACATTTGCAGCGCAGAACATCTGCAACACAGCACGGAACATCTGCACCACTGCACTGCACAGAACATCTGCAGCACAGCACATCTGTAGCACAGCACATCACAGCACATCTGCAACACAGCACACATCGTCAGCGCAGCACATCTATAGCACAGAACATCCACAGCACATCTGTAACACAGCATATCTGCAGTAGAGCACATCTGTAGAACAGCACATCTGTAGCACAGCACAGCACATCCGCAGCACGTCTGCAGCATGGCATATCTGTAGCACAGCTCATCTGTGGCACAGCAAATCACATCTGCAGCACAACCCAGCACAGCACACAGCTGGCAAAACATCACATTTGTTGCACAGCACAGAACATCTGTAGCACAGCACGTCTGAAGCACATCTGCAGCATACAAAACACCTACAGCACATCTTCAGCGCAGCACGGCACATCTGTAGCACAGCACGTCTGAAGCACATCTACAGCACAGCAAACACCTACAGCACATCTTCAGCGCAGCACGGCACATCTGTAGCACAGCACGTCTGAAGCACATCTGCAGCACAGCAAACACCTACAGCACATCTTCAGCGGCACATCTGTAGCACAGCACAGTTCAGTATATAGAATTGACATACCATGAACCTCAAACATTGTTGCCTCCTCTCACATAGAAATCCTGGAAACACGTTATTTCCAAAATCCAGATACACAGCACATCTGCAGCACAGCACATCTGTAGAACAGTTATCTGCAGTGCAGCACAACACATCTGTAGCACAGCGCATCTCCACACAAACAGTTATACAAAAAAAAACTATCATAAAGAAGTCTAATGTTCCATTCCACCTTAAATGCTACAGATTGTAAAGGCATCATAATGTAACTTAAGCACCATTTAAGGTGGAATGGAAAATTAGCATAACAAGCTGCTGAATAGGAAGCCAACTGCAGCGTCCACATCTTTAACAAGATGCTGGACAAATTGAATCTAAAGCCGTTTGTTTGCTCTGCACATTTCACTGCAGACAGCTTCTCAAACCTTGGACAATATTGAGCAGTTCAGCGAATAACTGCAAAGACTGAACAGAGAAGCAGTTCCAGCAATATTAGCATTAAAACCTTAACAGCTTCCTATATGTAGCAGCCATGCTGTGTGATTGAAGCAGATCATCCTAAACTGAACGTGTGTTTAGGATGTGTGTGTATATGTGGGTCTTTTGCTATGCTCTATTGTGTCTGTTCATTAGTGTGTGTATATGTGGGTCTTTTACTACGCTCTATTGTGTCTGTTCACTAGTGTGTGTATGTGGGTGTTTCACTACGCTCTATTGTGTCTGTTCACTAGTGTGTGTGTGTGGGTCTTTTACTACGCTCTATTGTGTCTGTTCACTAGTGTGTGTATGTGTAGGTGTTTCACTACGCTCTATTGTGTCTGTTCATTAGTGTGTGTATATGTAGGTGTTTCACTACGCTCTATTGTGTCTGTTCACTAGTGTGTGTATATGTAGGTGTTTCACTACCCTCTAGTGTGTCTGTTTACTAGTGTGTGTATATGTGGGTGTTTCACTACCCTCTAGTGTGTCTGTTCGCTAGTGTGTGTATATGTGGTTGTTTCACTACCCTGTAGTGTGTCTGTTCGCTAGTGTGTGTATATGTGGGTGTTTCACTACCCTGTAGTGTGTCTGTTCACTAGTGTGTGTATATGTGGGTGTTTCACTACCCTGTAGTGTATCTGTTCGCTAATGTGTGTATATGTGGGTGTTTCACTACCCTCTAGTGTGTCTGTTCACTAGTGTGTATATATGTGGGTGTTTTACTACCCTCTAGTGTGTCTGTTCACTAATGTGTATATATGTGGGTGTTTTACTACCCTCTAGTGTGTCTGTTCACTAGTGTGTATATATGTGGGTGTTTTACTACCCTCTAGTGTGTCTGTTCACTAGTGTGTGTATATGTGGGTGTTTCACTACCCTCTAGTGTGTCTGTTCACTAGTGTGTGTATATATGTGGGTGTTTTACTACCCTCTAGTGTGTCTGTTCACTAGTGTGTATATATGTGGGTGTTTCATTGTACAGATGTGTTAAATGCAGATGTTGAATTCTGCTATGTGCAAACACAAGTGGCAAATGGTTCTAAATTCTGAATTGATGTAAGACTTAAATAGTTGTGTAGAGTGGTTTGTTGTGAAATGCTTTGTTTTAGAGAAACTTACTTGAGATGAAATTGTTCACAGTGGTGGTGATAGGAACCAGACGTCTCAAGTGTTTAAAGTCTCCGAAAGTTCCCTTACAGGAAGTTATTATATGAAATGGTTACTAATATGCTGCCTCCTACCAAATACATAGTTTTACAATAGTTTTGAGATTTTACCTTAAATTTTGGTGTATTATTATTTTTATTAATATATATATATTTTTTCATTTTCTGATTCTCACAATATTGGAAATCCCAAACTTATTCAGTAATGAGGTCTGCAGGTCTGTGGTCAGTCCATAGTTTCCAGCAGCTTCTTTGTTTGATTTGCAAATGTTCTTAATTTCTGTCTGGTTCCTTTATTCTTTTTTTAGATTTGATTAATTGGAGCAGGCATAAAACTTAAATTATAATATAATATAATAAATATAATATAATATAATATAATAAATAAAATATAATATAATATAATATAATATAATATAATATAATATAATATAATATAATATAATTAGTATATTAATTTGTTTATTATATTTTTGATTCAATATTATATTTTAGTTTATTATAGGTTTGATTCCCAAGCCAGGACCTTATTATTCATTCATTTATTCATTCATAGAATCGAGGTACATCTGGAGGCAAAAAGTACCCAAAGAAATCAGTGTTTCCAAATTCTAACATCATTAATATTGCATGTGAAAACTCAGAGAACACATGTAGGTTCACTGGTCATTTTGAAAGATGACTATATTACTATTCCCTGATTACTGTCACCACCGCTGCCAGTAAGTTTGTCTCCTGAGGAGATACGCCTTTGATTAAAATCTTGTCTCACATTGTACTGTACTATTTAGCTTCTACTACTTGTTAGCTACGTCAGCCTTGAAGCCTCAGTGCTAAACTACTAAAGCAACCTTGAATACTTCTTTTGGACAGATTGTGTAAACCTTATTTTGTTATGGTCAAACCATTTCTTTAACCATATGGTGTGCTTGGTCTACAGGAATCTTTGAATCTGTGCTCAGGGATGGAAGGTGACTTACCTATGAAATTATGTAGCAAAAACATAAACAAACCGGAAGGTGTTGAAATGTCACCTTATATTACAAATTCATTATATCACATAACCTGCCTTTAAATTGAAAACATGGTTTACCGTCTCTTTACCCAGTTCCGCTTCAAAAGCCCAAAGCAACACAAGGCTGCCACCTTGTGGCTAATGCACCATAGTGCTTATGGAATAGGATGCACTGCAGTAACCAGACCTGCTTACATCAGTGGATGAGTGTGAAGAATACACTACACTCTTCATAACCCTAACCTCCAAAGTTCAGTCTTAGAAGTTGGTTGTATATTCTGATTCTCACAATTCTGGAAATCCCAAACTTATTCAGTAATGGGGTCTGCGGGTCTGTGGTCATTTGCAAATGTTCTTAATTTCTGTCAGTTTCCTGTAGGTTTTTTTTTTTTTAGATTTGATTAATTGGAGCAGGCATAAAACATAAATTATAATATAATATAATAAATATAATATAATATAATATAATATAATATAATATAATATAATATAATATAATATAATATAATATAATTTGTATATTAATTAGTGTACTATATTTTCGATTTAATATTATATTTTAGTTTATTATTGGTTCGATTCCCCAGTCAGGTCCTTTCTGTCTGGAGGCTGCATGTTGTTCACGTAGGTTTCCTCCAGGCACTTCAGTTTCCTCTCACAGTTCAGGTGAGTTAGAGATACTCAATTGAATGTGTACATCTATCTGTCTGCCCTGTGATAAACTGGTGACCTGTCCTAGTTGGTGTTGGAATAGCCTCCAGCAGCTGCTGCTACTCAGCAGCATAAGTGGTTTGGATTATCAAATCTAAAGTGGATGAATGAATGAATGATTATACTCTCCTTGTAACATACAGTTAGTCAGTCCGCACTAAGTACTGAAGATATGCATAATATGCATTTCTTTTTTAACTGATTTATCCCAATAATTTTACAATTTCTCTATATTGCACGCCGCTAGTTTCTTTTCTCAGTGATGGCTTCTTGACTGCTACACATCCTTTTGAAGTCATAGCGTTGAGTTTTCCTCTGACAGTGGAGGGATGGACAGAGGCATGCAGATCTGAAGCAGATCTGAAGCAACAGTGGAGCTGGATCGTCTCCTCTGTCCCAAAGGTAAAGACTTTAAGCAATGGTTATCTGATAGTGACAGTAAATTATCTTATATCTAACCTCATCAGCGATACCTCTTGAAAAATGAATAACTTGTGGTTTTTAAGGCTGGTTTCGACTGCAAATCAAATAAATGAAAGATGGACTTACACACAGTACATTATAGTCTTTGTAGAGATGATTGATGTTTTAGGATGAGTGTGTAGGGTTTATAATGTCTACGCTTACCCATTGATTGTAGAAAAGGACATAGTACAAGAACATGTTGGTATCTTGTACAGTGTAATAACTAGTGACTCATTATTAGTAGTGTTCTGCTATACACGCATAAGACTGCATGATGTTGTACTATGAATTTGGTCAGAGTGGATTGCGTCAACAGAAATAAAAATCAATCATTTTTAAAAAGAGCAAAGAGCCTCACCACACAGTAAGAAGTTGAAACGTTTATTTACCTGAAGCTCTGCTGCTTGTGTCTTAGCTTTCCCAAAGGTTCACCCAAACATACCCTCGAAGGAGAGATTTTTTTTGTTCTGTGTCCTAACTTGGTCAAAAAGTTAAATTAGCCAGGGACTCTGACTTTTCCCTCATCGGTGTCGACCGGCTAGGCAAACTTTTCCAGCCATCGGGAGTTAGTTCCGGTCCAGGGAATGCGGCTTAAAGTTTCCTTTGCCGAGGAACTTTGATTGGACCTTGGAGATCCAAGCTTACACTAGTGCAGGCAGCAGAGAGAAAGAATAGAGACTTGTAAAGTTTATATGCTGTATATTAGGCACCGGCTAGGCCTGGGTATGTCTACCCAAACTGAGCTCAGGTCTACCTGAACACACATATGCAAATTAATAGGCACATTTGTCTTATATATTATTATTTTAGCTTCTTTAATTCGTACATACCAAAATCTTCATACTAGTAAAAACTGATTATTTTGACATGTTAGAATTGGCTTGCGATTATATTTCTGATATTATAAATTGTAGATTAAAAGCTAAATGCCATTCCGTACTGTAGATGTCCTGATATAGCAGGTGTTTGGAAAACGAAAAAAAAGAAGTGGCCTGACAGCTGGAAAATATATTTCAGACTACACTGTTGCTGTATATGATTCATTATATGTGGTACGTGGTTAGATATATCATTTATAATTCAGCACCAACGTAACATCCACTCCTCTGGAGACGTTCTACTGTATTCAATGCATTAAGAAACCTATACTATATATACTAATACAATATTTATTCTATATATTCTTTATAAAATCCATTCTCTTTCTCTCTCACTAATTCTTTCTCATGGTTGCTCACCCTCCCCTCACTCATCTATCGTTCATCTTCTCTCACTGTGACTCTCCTGTTCTTGTACACTTTGACTTTCCTGGTTCCTGACACTTTGTTAAGGGGGCGCACCACACGGATTTTAAAGCGTTGGGGGTAGTTTGCCAGGCTGGTGCCAACCCCCCTCATGCTCTGGGAGGCAGGTTCAGCCCCCTCTCCTCCCTCCTCCCCCTCTTCGTGGTAGCCATGGCGACGGAGAATAGGCTCCAGGGTTGCTAGGCGATGGTTGAGGTCGGTGATGCGCCTCTGTAAGTGCGAGACTTCTCTGAAGAGATCGTTCAGAGACTCTGAGAGAGGACGGACCCTGTGGAGGGGAGAGGAAAAGTTTAAAGGGAGAGTTTGCATGACAAGGGGCACATGCATTTGGGTGTTTGCGTGCTCAGATGTTTTCTCTCTTTCTTTTCTCCAGTCTGCTTTGTTTCAGCAATAGGAAAAAAAATCAATAAATCTGAAACAGTCTGAAAGTCTGATTTCGTTGCAGCCCACAGAGCTGTGAAACAACAGCCAGCTTTTACTTACAGCAAAAGACTTAATACTCTTGGCTCAGGAAAGTAAAGTGTTCCATGTCCTTTTAATAGAGCATTTCTTAAAACTTAAACAAATCTTTTTATTAACAGATAAACTTTAAAATATGACATATCTCTGAAAATGTTAATGAACAATTATTTGCTGAACTAGAAATAAATAGAAGGTGGTATTAACAAAAGTTTGGACACTCTTTCAGTCAATAATCTGGAAAACCCTCTGTGTGACTAAAATCACACTATCAACTTGTTAAAACATGATGCATCGACCTCTATGTCCTGGTCCAAGCCCTCTGTTGACAGTGGCTCTCAAAAAAGAAACAATTAATATTCTACCTTGTCCTTGTGATTAGAAAAGGAAAATGGCTGCAGTAGATACTGTAGGTTACAAGTGCCAGTGGGTTTTAATGTTAGCTAGGTTGGTTAGCTAGCTAACTTTAGCTAACTTTAAGCTAGCTAAATTTCGCCCACTGGCAAAATCCAAACTGGCCCTTTGGTTATGGATTTAGGTTGTAGGTTTCATAGGACGCTTCTCGCAATGAAGCCACATCTTTGTGTTTCTGTTGTCGGGATTGTCGGCCAAGCAAGGCTTGACGATGAAAGCTACCTCCACTTTAGCTGGACAGCATAGAACCTATAACTACCTATAAAAACCATAGCCTACATCAAGGGTATCCACAAACAGCCAGGCTAGCTAGGTTAGTTAGTTCTTTCTTGGTTTAAAAAATTGTAACTCACGTTATCAACTGTATCCATTTTGTAGTTCATACCATTGAGTCATTGATTTGGATGCAGGTCTGTTCAAATATGAAAAGACATGGCACTGCAACATGTTGAACAGATGAGAGCCTCAGTCAACACAGCACAGACTTGGACCCGGAGGTCTTAACCAGCAGATTGGAGTTAAAAAACTTTTGACCATTTGTAACCCACAGTGCATCCAGTAAGAAGGCAATTATCCTGAAAACATTTATCATTACTGTTTATTTTTGGGATCTGAAGGAGGGCTCAGAAATGATAGACTTTACAAAAGGATTCCCAACCACTGGCTACCACACAGCTCAAAGCAATATATCCAACCCCATTCTCAACAGCTGGCAAGGTGTTACTTTCATCAAATGCTTTTTTCTCCAAACATACTTTTGGTGATAGCAAAGGGCTTTGTTCTGCTTTTAAATTGACTCTAGTTTATCTAAGTGT
Organism: Megaleporinus macrocephalus; assembly: GCA_021613375.1. Classification (NCBI taxonomy): domain Eukaryota; kingdom Metazoa; phylum Chordata; class Actinopteri; order Characiformes; family Anostomidae; genus Megaleporinus; species Megaleporinus macrocephalus. The sequence goes on from CM038722.1 coordinate 22,644,896, forward strand.
TGCTTTGCATCAGGTGTTTACTTTTGTGGTCACAGTTAAGGTTAACGTTTGATTAATCTTTCTATGTAGTTGATGTTTATCCAAAACACGGCCAGCACATACTACTCCTATGCCATCAATCAAATCTTCATGTAGGTCCTTGCCAGTGATGTGGGGTTTTGCTTTGCATACCAAACCTATGAGTTGGTCTACCAGATCTTGTCTTCAACATTTTCCCTAAACTTCCATTACTTCACACTTGAAACTGTGATAATTTTCTGCAGAAAGTCTTTAGATGTCTTTTATACTATTCTGCCTTGTTGTAAGAGCTAATTATCTTCAGCTTCAGATCCTCAGGCAGCTGCTGAGATGAGCCCATGGCTGTTGATGGTAGGCACAACTCCGTAAGAAGGGTCAGAAAATAAATCTGAAACTGTGTTCGCTGGATTTAGATTAAGGCCTAATGATTCATCAGGGAAGTTAATGAAGTATAACTTTACTCTATTATTGTTTAAAAATTGACTTACTTACAGATAACAATATCCCTAAATAACTTTAAATATTTTTTTAAAGACTTATTCATAGTACTGTTCTATATATGTGTTACTCAATAAGTTTGGATGCAGCTCATATCTCGGTCAGCGTGTGGAAGCAGGTAAGAGTTTCTAATGAAGTGGATGATGAGTATATTTGCTCTGTTCCATAATAACTCTCAGCCCTCTAATAACTTACTGCAAGCAATCATTGAAGCCTTAATGATGTGTTACATAACTGCATTATGCATGTGACTCTTAATAACTAGCACTTCAGTCCACAGTCATGAGGCTATTAGGCTATAGTTCTCTGAGCCACATTTTGGTCAGAAACACTCCTCTTGCCATTGATTTCAATAAGAAGAATTCATGAATGAATATTAGACACCAACACATGGCAATACATGTAAGCTATGCACCACTGATCATTGAGAAAGTTGGGTTTGATGTAACCTTTGCTCAGTTAGTAGCTCGGACAGGCCTAACCTTTAGGACCACGGAACAAGTCCCTGAAAAAAAACGTATAATGAAGTTATGTTGTTAGTTGGAGACTTTAACATAAATTCATAGTCCTTCATAGTCTAGCAATGGTAACTATGTCAGGAATACCACTTAAAAACAATACAGTATGCCATAACATACACAGTCAAGTCACATTGCTGTAACCATTTCCTACATTTCACAGTGGCAGTGCGTAGGTGGCAGCATTGGGGTTTGGGGAATTGTTTTGTGGCACTTTCTGGCACCCTTAACAGATTTGTGTATGAATCCATACTTGCAGATCATGTACAAGCATACATGCTGATTGTCTTCCCTGGGGCTGATGGGATCTTCCAGCGAGACAATGCAACATGTCACACGGCTAGAAATGTCCCACATTGGTTAAAAGAACTGACCAAGACTTCCAAGTACCACCCTAGACCCCCAATTCCCTGGACTTGAATCCGATTGAGCATCGATCAGACCACCAAGATTGTGTTTGCTCTATAGGTAGTCCCTCTCATACCCTCCAGCAGCTGTGAGATGCACTGCAGTCAGCATGGCTCCAGATAACTGCTGTCTGTGCTGCACACGGCGGCTGCTCTGGATATTAGCTGGTGATCATAATAATGTGACTCAAGTGTGTATTTATAAATCTAATAACTGGCACAGTTCGTTCTCAAACTGAAGGCAAAATAGGCGTCATTAAAGTTTCTGATGGTATTAACATACTGTAAAACGAGGACATTGAAATAACCCTGTAAAATTAGCAAATTACAATATCAGTAAATTGTAATATCATGTAGAGAAGGAAGTTTTCCTTTTTTTAAGTATAAACACACTCTAAGTATTTTTTATTTGTATTATTTACCCTAAATCAAGCCAACATGCATTGTCCAGACAGGTAAATTCCAAAGCTAGCAATGCTGATGACACAAAGTCTTATCTAAATTGCTGGTTAGTGCAAACAAAATTATGATAAAATTATTGTTTGGACATGCAGGTAGCTACACATGTTGCGTGATGGTAAATGTAAATTCAGTAGCTACTCAGGGATTTCTTGTCCCATGCAAATTGCTTATAAACATTACAGGTCTCAACTGCATTACCTCAATAATCAATCCGTTCCTAATAGTACCTTATGACCATTTGTGTTCTTAAGGTTTGGCAGCTATTCTTAGTTTGCATGAAAACAAATCCAAAGTTGACTGAACAAAAGTTTGAAAAGTTTAAGTCTGTTAAGATAGCACTGCAGCACAAGCACAATATATCAGGGCTTTTTTAGTTTCCATATCCCAAAATGTCCTTGTGAAAATGGCCTAACGTCTACTGATTAGAGAAAGCATTCAACTGTCACCAGATCACATGACGAGACATTAGTTTAGTCATGGTGCCTCCAGGAGTCACGGAGCTGTAATGAGTGGGAGTGTGCAGGCACCTCGAGTAGTCGGGCAGTAGTGCGCTGGGCTGCGAGTGCAGCAGCGTCTTGATCTCGTTAAAGATGCGCTTCCCCCAAGCGTCCAGCACGCGGGTCACACTCCGGACATTAGCCACGTTCACGTTCTCCGCTGCCATGACGACCGAGAAAAAGAAAAGAACAAAACAAAACACAATCAAGTCAGACACTAATGAGCAGAGTGAGGCACCATGTGACCTCAGACCAGAGGTCAAGCAGATAATGAATACATTAAATTGATGACCCCGTGCCAGTAGCCTTTGCTATTGTTAGCTTAACAGGGAAACTGGACCTAGAGAAAGATTGGAAGCGGAGTTGACCTTTGAGCTGAGACAGCGACTGGCCAACAATGTGATTTTCATTACTACAATGTGTACTATCAGCTAAACTGCAATTAGAGTCATTATTACTACAGGAATCTCATAAAGCAAATCATCAGATTCCCCGCAGTCATTACAGTGAACTTAATAAGTGGCGCAGCGCTTAGGGATTAGCATCTAGCATAACAAATTAGCATAGATGGAAAACATATTTGCGCGATGATGATTTCCAGATCCTGTAAGAGTCACCAAATGATGATCATTTGCATGTTTTGAATCAAATAATTATAGGAGTGAGCACTGACAGTGAATGCAGATGGTAAGCAATCTCACTACAGTATTGTGAAGTAATGAGCAACATAGCAAATAAATAAATCGATTTTTTTTCAAATCTCTAAAAAATCAGGGTTTTCACTTGCTTTAGACCTTAGAAGTCCCCTGTTTAGCTAGATAGACAAAGATTCTTTTTTGTTTCATTGCATTTACATACAATCCTGAGAGTAAAACCATAGAGGACCACTGCTGTCCCACTATCCACTTGTGTTTAGCTCAGTGTTTTCTTATTTTTCCTTCATTACCTTTTTTGTTATCTCTTTAAAAAATAGATCAGCAAATCATTTTAGTGGCAGAAGCAACATTTTAGATGATCATTTTCCTTTGTCTCTGTTGTTTCTCTCAAGTGATTGTAATATTTGTGTTATTTTCCAAAATAAAAGTCCCTTTTAAATCAGTTTGAGGAAATTAAAAACTAGCTGGTCCTTGCACACAGGACAATAATCTCTGTGGTCTAAGAGTGGACAAGCAGTGGCAGACAATAAACGTCAGTGTTCACTTTTATCAAAATGTTTAAACCAGCTTCAAACATTCCAGTATATAGTAGTACAGTATATAGTAATTGCAGGTTGGAGTGGGTGGGGGTGGGGGGGGGTTTAAAAATTCATAATGTTGTTTTTTGCTGTCTCGTCCAGCGTTATATAAAATAAATCATGAAAAAGTTTGCTGACATGGTCACCAAATAAGTGAACACAACGCAAGATTTTCAAGCCAGCATTCAATAAATGTTATGCTATCTGATAATTGCTATTGCTAAATGTTCAACAGTGCTGCAAGAGCGCACATAAGTTAGCTTTAGCTTAGCTAACATGATAACAGCCCCGCTTGCCCTGGACCATGCTTAAGTTTAAATCTGTTCCATGGTGATCGGCTATCTACTAGCAGGCTACAGATCCAGCACAGCTAACAGTGTCACACACCAGAGGACAGGTTTGGTTGCAGCTGACTGATGCTAAATTGACACCCATTTAAAGTATATATGAAGGCGCAAAGTGAAAAGAACAGTGTTAGAAGGAATTCCAAAACTGAACACATGTCTTTCTATGTTAAGCTCTGGAAGTCCTGGAAAGTCTGTTAACTCAGAGGCCATCTTCGCAACCCTGTTGTACAGTTTCCAGCCATACAGGACCAGACTTCTATTTCTTTGAATGGTGAGAGACCAAAATACTGAAATGTGAAGTTTAAATTGCTATTTCTAAACCATATTTGAACACACGGATGAAATCTGAAATCTCATAAATTGTTTGTAGTTTTTTAGTGTGTATTTTAAAATAAATTTAAGAGGACATTTATCTTCCAAGACATGGATTCCAGATTGAACCCCTTTTTAGGGCAGAAATCTGACAAGTTATACTTTGGAAATAGCATTATCAATTTGAAACAACAGCATCATTATTTAAATATTGCGGTATTATCGTTATGCCACCCAATGCCTTGTTCCACCACCAATTATTCCTCGGTACTATAGATCATATGATAAATCACTTTTATCTTGATGCATATGTTTGTCTACTTAGGTACATACTGAACAAAGGTTGCATTATTGAACTATATTGAATTAATTGTGTTTGCAACAACTAGACTTTTCAAGCCATTATTAAAACCAGCCCCTGAGCTTGTTCCAGCCTGTCCGTGGGGTTGTAATAAATGTACCAATGTACCAATGTGTGTTTTACAATATTGTCGCTGTCCAATGAAAAACAAGTATCTCCAAAATTGCAACTTGCAGGAGAGACCAAAAACATACTCAACTTTTACTGTAAGTTAATAAAATAAGATTTTTTTTCTGAGCTATTTTGAAGCATCTCTATTGGTCCATTTGTCATGAAATTTTCACACAATGTAAACCATTGTGATGTAGAAACTCAAAATCACCAAAAATGGGGTTTGGACAGCGAAGATATACTGTTCATACAGTCCGTATATAAAAAAAAAACCAAAAAAAAAAACCAGGGCATTACTTTTGTGATGTAAATACTAATGTCCTTTAAATACATCTCATTCAGCCTATTGCAGCTTACCTTAATCCATTCCCACTAAAGTTATGATTATTCTTTCAGCCCATCTTTTAAAATGAGACATAATACAGGGCAACCAATCAGAACAGAAATGATTTACATATATCAGGCTTAAAGGCACAGGAACAAAAAACTGTTTAATGTTAACGGATAAAGAGATAAATGGCCATGTAAAAACGAATTATGTTGTAGTTCTGAAAATGGTTTAAGTGGACATTAGGGGAAAAAATAAATAGCTAGAAAAAGGGGACAATATTGGTTCTTTACAATCTGCAGTCCATGTCTAAGACGAAGAGTGTCATCTTAAAATAAATAGCATAAACTATAGATTAGTGAAGCAGATTTAGCCAATAACATCTCCCAAGAGGTTTGTTAATACATAATACTAACAGTGAATTAATAGTTATTAGTCCGGGCAACAGTCCATACATCAGCGCTAATTAATTGCTCGTTTCTCCCAGATGCTAAACATTCGAGGACGCTTGGCTAAATTCCTGAAAACTGTTTCCATCACTGGGAGTCCTAAATGACTTTAGGGATGTTTGTGTGAAAAGCTGCTTTAAACCTTGTTTCACTGTGATACAGCAGCGGCAGCAAGCTTGTTTTTAATCACTCCCCAGATGAAGGTAGGCTAACTGTTTTTTCATTCAGTCCTTCTCGAGGAGGGAGAGGAGAACGTCTTCTTTAAGTGATATAATTGGAGTGCTTTAAAAACAGCGGGCTGTCCTCGTCTGACACTGAAGTTTCCTTCCTGCAAGTTTCTTAATGAGGTGAAGATGATGTTATCAAGCGAGAGCATTTCTAATTTGAGGTTGATATGAGACACCAGAAATTGAAAAATGATTGTTCCGCCCTGTTGCTTTCTGCAGTAATACAATTTTGCACTTCCGCAACGCACGGCTGTCTTTAAAATTTCAGGCACTTCTGCAATAAGCAAATTAATGGCTGTACTGCCTTAATGTAGAACAGCCATCATCAGTTCTGGTCCTGGAGGGCTGGTGTTCAGGGTAGTTTGGAGAATCTCTGCTGAAACACAGCTGACTCAACTTATTATTGATCTGCTTTAGTAAGTGTGATTAAGCTGGGAATCACCAAGTTGTGCTGTACTCTGTGGGCCCTCTGGCCATGAAACTGATGACCATGTACAGTATATACAACATACGATCAGAAAGTACAAATAAAAACATCATTAGTTGGTGTATGACCTTTCAATTGGCATATAAGCTTTTGCTTTGTAATGGCATATAACTTTTCATTGGTATGTAGTCGTTACCTTACAGTGATATACACTACCACTCAAAAGTTTAGGATCACTTTAGAATTTCATTTCATGCAATTTTCATGCAATTCACAAACAATATTGTCAGTTTCTCAATTAATGTAAGTGTATCAGATGATTTTTAAAGAATCAAAATGTTTGTATTAAAGTCTATTTTTGTATAGAGGCTTATTTTGCATATAGTCCTATTATCAGTAATTCTCAGTCCTCTGTCTAAATCTCCTGGTACAGCCACCAATCCAAGTTAAGGATGTTATTGGGCTAATTGGTTGTTAGGACACTCTTGCTCACAGCTGAAAAACATTCTACTAATAAGTGAGCATAAAAGGGAGAACAACATTCTAGGTTAGTTTAGTATCTGAAGCATCAGCAGTTGATGGCTTGCTGACCGACTCAAAATGTCCAGAAAGAAACAACTTTCTTTAGAGACCCGTCGGTTCATTGTTGTGTTAAAGAAGGAAGACTACTCCATAAAAAAAAGAAAATTTCACTGTGATCCCAAAGTTTTAAGTAGTAGTGTAAGATTTTTTGAAATTGTATATAAATTTTATATTATAAAAGTATAAATCATTTCAAGTTATGCACAACCTTCATTGTATCATGATATATGACTTTCAATTGGTATGTAATCCTTACTTTATAATAGCATCTAACATTTTACATGGTATATAATCTTTATTTTATAACTGTTTAAAATCTTTACTGTATAATGGTATATAATCTTACTTTATAATGACATGTAACGTTATAGTGCTTATAACATTATATAATATTATATAAGTTTTAATGACATATAACCTTTGAGTTTGTGTATGACCTTCACATTATAATAGTTATAGCATTTACTTAATAATGGGATATTATGTAAATAAAAGTAACTTTTAAATCTAAATATAACTTTTACTTTTCTATAGTATGTACCCTTTTAGTTTTTTTGTGTGTCGGTGAAGGAAGTATGAGGAAACTGGCTGCCCTATTGCAACACTCCTGGAGCAGTTTTTACCCAGGGGCACAATGCACAGTAATCAGTGATACTTTAGAACCAACATCCTTTTCTCCCTGACACAGGCCATGTCCTACACTCCATTTACTGTGTAGTGCACTATTCTGGGACAGAGTGTGATGTCTGAAAACAGTGTGCAGAATACCCAGCAAACGCTTACTGCTGGTGTTTGTGTGCAGTGCACAGCTCTTTAACTTACATACTGTATATTCAGTTCCAAATAAAACACCTTTTATGGTTTGTTTCGATAATTATTCCATCTGTAGTGACAGAATGGAAACCCAGGGCACTCTTACTAATAACCAACACTCAGTCCACCTACCTTTTCAGTCCACCTTGTAAAGGTAAAGTCAGAAACAATAGCTCATCTGTTGCTGCACAGTTTGTATTGGTTGTCCTGTAATTCTTCATCAGTGGTCACAGGACACTGCCCACAAGACACTGCTGGCTAGATATTTTTATATATTTTAATACTACAATCTCTAATTTAAGAACTGCAAAGAGTACCTACAATGGTACACTCAGTTGATGAAATGGACAATGTATGTCGATACACAGTAGGGGTACTCAGTGCTCAGTGTGTGTCTATTGATACTGATAATATGTGCACAGTAGGCTACAGTACTGTAACTTAATAACTTTGCTAGTTTACAATGTTTACTAAATACTACATAGTTTCCAGGGTTGTATTATATCTGGGACCTTAAGGGATTAACAGATATTAACTCAATTCATTAGATTTAATGAAGTTTTTAATGAGTTTTTTAGTAGTTTTTTAAATTGGCTTAGTTATTATACTGCAATATTTTGCAAATTTGGTTTCATATATCACATTTGTATCTAAAACTATATAGTCATATGGAACTGAGTCACTTATCATTTGCATTATGCAGTATATTCATAAACCAAACACCAAAACATAAACTGGGAATACTGACACCACTAATAAAAAGTTACACATCGTTTAAAAAAAGGGAGTGTTATTAAATAATAAACTTATTTATACTAAATTTGTCACAAAATTAAATTACAAAATTCAATTAATATGAATAACTATTTGAGGAGCAATGTTTGGTCACTCCTTTTCAAATATAAGGCATTCTGGTGATTGATTTCACTTTATTCTTGAAGATGTGCAGCTATTACAACCACTGTGGAATCAACTACAGCTCTAATTATCATCTATAATTCAGTAATCATTGCATTTCATTACCAATTGTTTGAGAACTATAGACTATTACCATCATACTAAAATCATTTTATATAGTGCCCCCATTCGAAACTTTGGAACACTGTATTGTATGTGACAGAGTGTTAATCTGTACACACGCAAAATTTTGATTGATTTCATGAACTGTACAACATAAAATGAATAAAGATTTTATTGACTGATTATTGATTTTATTTGTTTTCTGTTTTAAACACAGCGAGGGGTTTGAGTTAGCATCCCTCTGTTTTCTGACGTTATCCCCAATGCTGTATTTGCTTTTGTACCAAAAAAGGCAGGTCAGATTTAGCACAGTGCTTTTTTTAGTTTGGTGTTTACCTCCCTCCCTGTAGTTCCAGGTCCCATAATCCAGCTCGTTGCTGATTGCGAGCGACTGAGCCAAAAGCGTCACCAGCACAAGCAGCGTCGTCATTGTCCTTGTCGCCATGGGAACAGCCGTGGTGATGTTTCAGAGGCCTAGAAAAAGAGAGATAGAGAGAGAGAAGAAAAAGAAAAGTAGAGATGGGTGATCCTGCTGATTGTCATTCAGTACCAAGCAGTGCTGCTGAGGTAGTTACTTAAAGAAGTACTCAATTACGAGTCATTAATTACTTCTCTCAGAGTGTAATGGGGTTATATCACTTATTACCTCCTGAGCAAAGTAATCTAATCACTCTTTACTTCCACTTCCATATCGACACTCTGTAAAACAAGCTTGGACCAAGTGTTCAAGGTTAAACTTAACACTTATTTATGGTAATTTATTCAGAAAGAAACAGTCAATCACAGTAAACGTCATTTTAATATGTGCAGCTATCCCTGGCTCTTATTACGACACCGCCAGTTAAGATGATTAAAATGAGGAATTTGGCTGATGGTGTTTGAAAACCCAGTCAGTAGAAACAGTTCTAACGACTGCCTCCAAATAAAATCTTCAGAAGTAAACCATAAAGTTTACAGAGCTGTGTCTGAATGAAAATGGGCATCATTCCTCTACAAATCTTTATCTGTCAGATTTATTTTAGAGTGATTAGATACTTCCACGGATTGTGCGTTAAGTTTACAGTGCTTGCACTCATGTTGTGCAACTCATATTCACAATCAAATGAACATGGATAATATAGGTAACAGAATTACAGAATTACATGGCAGGACAAGTACAGGTGGTACAGGTAGAAATGGATCAAACAAAATGTAATTTGTAAGCAAGGTGCAAAATACAGGGAATCCTGAGGGGTCAAGGACCCTCTAATGAACCTCTTAAACCTCCTGAATGTCAAACTATCATGCTGTCTGTTAAAACACTCAGACACAAATTCAGGGAAAGGTCATTGTTTGGTTGCTTCACCCACAATCAGAGAGCTTGCAGCACTGATCTGCCTCAAGGTGGCACTGCAGCAAACTGGTTTGCCAAGTTGGTCCTTCATAGACTAGCAACCGTAACTATGCTTGGGATCTCTGAACGACTTTACAATATCCTGTTTTCCAGATTTGAAAGTGTGAAAACTTGCCCAAGAGACTAAATAAGGAGACATATATGTTCTCAGTTAATGCGTTAAACCAAAAAGCTTTGTTGCTATTAAAGCTAGCGTCAGTGCTGCTATGGTGAGAGTGTTAGCAGCCCACCAATGCTGGAGTTGCCAGCCAACATGGAACTCCCCAAATACCAAACTGTAATATGGGTACAATATAAGTTTAACTGAAATTAGTTGCATTACATCATTACAGGTTTTGTTACCATGATACCTCCAACACTGATACCAAGTGATACCAAGACTATCAAATAGGCCTGTCCCGATCATAACATTTTAGCTGACAATTTATTTTCATATGAATAATGACAACTGACAATTAATTTATCTGTTCATTTAACACTAGTACTAGTTTAAAGTAGCTAACTTGGTTGATTAACTATGCTGATATCTTGGCTAGTTTTACTTTACTTATACTAATAAGAGAAGATACACTGTACTGTCTTTGTGTATCTCCAGTTACACAGTTACAGTTTGTGTATCTGCCAATTACAGTCAACCCAAACTTACCCAAACTTTTCTTTGAGACCTTTAAAGAATACATGCTAAAAGTAGCATTCCTCTACTAGTTTTCCAATTAACAAACTAACAAACATTGTCAACACAATTAAAAGTTTTTATTTGAATTTAACTAAAGCCAACTAATAATATTAATGTTGTGACGCAATAAAATAATGTTGTGTAAATAAATAACTGCAATCAGATGACATAATTGTGATTATCTCAAATAATTCTGATCAAGCTATTATGCAATTACATAATGTAGAGCTTTCAGATGTGTGTTTCATCACTTGAACAGGTTCCCTCTTTCATTCTATTTGGAAAGTAAATTATAGTCCTGCAGCTACTTAAGTGCCAGACGTCTGCCTCCAGCACAACCCCATTGCAATCAAGTAAATTGGGTCAAGTGTCCTCTAAAATGAGCCATCTTTCCTGCAAAACAAGCCCTAATTACTTAATTTTAGCTTAAAGTAGTTTTCATAAGAAACTTTGGTTTACAAAGTTATGTGTGTAATCATGTGTATGTGTGTAAAAATGTGTATGTTTGTGGGTATACAGTATGAATATGAAATATCCAGACTTAAGGTCAATTCATAAGATGGCCCATTTTCATTAAAAGTATTATCTCCTTCGTCGACCATGTTAAGATAAAAGGGATCACCTAAAAATAGTTTGAAAAGTACCAAGTACTGCCTCAGTAACTGCTGTGTGTATGTATATTATCTAACTGCATAAACTCACAAATCACAGTATGTTAAATATCTCTGCACTTTATTCACTACCTCATGTTCAGTAACAAGTGCTGTGTGCACTGACACACACAACAGTGCAGCACCATTCAGTTTACTGTGTCTAATATTAATTTATCGTATATATAGTATAAAACGTATGTCTGCATGTCTCCACTTTGTACTCTTTGTTCTATGTTGCACCATGTTGTTCCTGGAGAAACCAAATTTCGTTTTTACTTATCCATAGATGGAATGACAGTAAAAGCCTCTTGACTTGACTTGACTTGAGAACTTCATGAGAAATGAGTGCATACATTATTGAACGTTATTACATTTGATTGTGAACGATATAGTATTCCAAAACTGTCAGGAAGAAAACATCTGTCAGAAGAAAACAGACCTTCATCCTGTTAATACATCAGTCCAAAAGCTAGCAGATCAGTCAAGGGTGGTAGAGAGAGAGAGAAAGAGAGAGAGAAAGAAAGAGAGATTACAGATGCACAAAGGATGAGAGAAAGAAAAAAAGGGGAAACTGAGCTAATAAGCTAACTTCCCTGGCCTCCGCGGCAATCTTCACAGATCAAACCGGGTCTGGGGACTGGCTTCTGAAGCCATCGGCACAAAGGATAACGAAGGGATTGTACTGTGCAGGTTGGATGGCATTGCTCTTAGCTAATCTGACCTGTGGTGTCTATTTACGAACTTAGCTCATGTTCACTGTGGTCCAGCAAATACCTGTACTATTTTGTACTTTACTAAGGTATTACTGAAATTGCATGCTTGTGTTTTTGTTCAATTACATTTACATGAGAATAGGAACTACAAATTAATTATTGATATTTTTTTAGAATGTATATCTGTGATTTGTTTGTTCTCTTGAATCTTTTCAAAGAAATGAGAAATCCAGAGAAATCTCAGGCCGGTTAGGGAAAGGCTATAAACCACTGTTGAATGTGTTTGACCTTCAAACCTTTAAACAGCCCTGCATGAGAAACCGTCATGCTACTGTGCTAAATATAAACACATGAGCTGAGGAGCAGAAAACTGTTGTCATTTAATTCTGTCTGTTGCCACAGCAAGAAATTCTACTTAAGTACGCAAGGAGAAAGCCATACATCAGTTGTGTATGCAGAAACGGCGGCGAGTTCTCTGGGCCTGAGCCCATCTCAAATGTTACGAAAGAGGAAAATTGGAGAATCAGACAATGATGTCCACAGACTGTTGAGCAGCTGAAGTCTTATATCGAAGCAAGAATGGCCAAAAATTCCACTTGCAATACGACAACAATTAATATCCTCGCTTTCCAAATGGAAAGCAGCACCAATGTTAACGCTTGTTTTGTCTTTAAAGTGTTCTTAGCAGGAGCAGAACCTTCAGCATGATTTACAAGATGATAGTATACACCATCAGAGCAGTGCTACTTCTTCATCCTCATAGACTGGACTGAAAACGGACTCTACCTTACATGCTGGAGTGACTCATTCTTGCCTCTTGAGGTACAACGAGGTATTACAAGACAGGATGGACCCGACTAGCTGGTTAGCATGCTAACTTCAGAAGATATCTCTGATGTTCTATATAGAAGATATGCTACTTGGGCCAGAGTGAAATATGCCCAGATGTGGTTTTACACACACATTTACACTCACGATTTGGGCCTAGAATGAAACCTTTTTGTCTTTTATGGAGCACTTGTGAATATTTAGAAACAACATGTTTGAACCTCAACATCAACACAAAGCAAACTTAAGTTCTTACTGTGAAACTTTCAGTTCAAGGTGATCTGTTGATCTCAACTAACAAAAAGTGGATACAATCAGACAGCATGGCTCTAACTTACAGGTTGTAATTGTGTTTCTGACGGTAAACAGAGCTTCTCACTTTTTCAAATATTGTCCATGTTAAGAAACGGTTTAGAGTTAAATGTGCAGAGGTATCTAACAATTTAGAATTAAAGTTATTCAGGATCTTGTTTAAGATGTCAGTGCACTTGTTTTGCTAATTTTACGTTCTACCTTTAATGGTGCCATAGCTACATTCTAGCATTTGTAGAAGCTGCAGCATTTAAGATGAATTAAAACATTTGATAAGGTGGAGAACAGGAGACCAATTTCAGCCTTGTTTAAAGACAAATATCAACCATGCCCATTCAGATTTCCTTGAAAAGGGAACAAGTGTTGACATTCCCTTCAGTACCTTTCTGCACAGTCTGCTGATGCCTGTACAAGCCGTAGTATTTAAGGTAGAACAGAACATTTGATTAAGAAGCTGCGAATAGGAAGTCAATATCAGTCTTGTTTGAAAATGAACATAATCTATGTCCAATGACAGATGACTGGACACGAAACACAAAGTATTGACATCCCTTTCTCAGTCTGGATTGACAAGATTTTAGAATATGCCATTATAGCAGTGCTACTTCTTCATCTTCACATGTTGGACTGCACATATAGTCTTCTATTGCTCTGGATCTGTTGTCGTTGCTTCCTGCTGGGCTGTAATGTGAGCTGGTGTATGTTAATATTGGGGATGTCATTTTGGGTGGAGTTAAAACTGTTACATAACAGTTCAGGATTTTGAAAACAGTGCATTATTTCGTCCTTGTTTACAAACACAGGATTTGTATTTTAAGGAGGAATAGCAGTTTTTGAGAGTCGAATATGTCAGTTCAGTATACTGAGCTCTCCTTATTGAACTATGGTGATGTAAATACAAGTTTTCCATTCTATGGCCTCTCTCAACTAAAAAGCTTACAAATGGCTCTGTTAAGAGAATGAACAAATTGCAAGTTTAAGCATATTTTAGTTTGGATACAATAAGAAAGAAAAACAGTGTACAGATCAGCTGGTCTTATGCCATTGTGAAAAAGCATGCAATAAAAATAAATGGGAAAGTGTGTAAAATGTAAGTAAAGGCTCATAAATTTGAGAGTAAATAAATAAGAGAGAACGAGAGGGATAGAGAGAGGGAGAGAGGGAGCATTTTCCTCACAGAATGGGCTGGAAATCACATCTCTAGGGCCAACAAAAGAGTCCAAAACGTTTTAGGGCATGTGCAGGGGACTCACAACAACACACATGTTCATTTCATTTTAGCTCAGCTTCGTTTTTCTCTTGAGTATAGAGGTTTATGGAGCTTTTCCTTAAAAACATATAACATTAAAGTTGAAATGAAACTCCCCCAATCAAAAACTATTTTTAACACAGTGTGCATCACTGTCCTCACTAATAGACAATACTATCTTGTTGGTCCACCTTTTAGATGTAAGGTCAGAGACAATAACTCGTGTTGCTGAGCAGTTTGTTTTGGTTATCCTCTAGTTCTTTATCAGTGGTCACAGAACGCTGCCCAGTGGAGGCTGCTGACTGGATAGTTTTGGTTGGTGGACTGTTAACAATTCAGCAGAGACACTAAGGTGTTTAAAAAGTCCAGCAGAACTGCTATTTTCGATCCACTCATACCAGCACAACAAACAATAACACACTACCACCACCTCAGCGTCACTGAAGTGCTGAGAATGAGCCAACACCCAAATAATACTTGCACCTGTGGGGGTCCCTTATTAAAAAAAAGAGTCTAACAAAGTATACAAAAAAACTGATAAAATGGACAAAGTATGTAGGTGTGTTCAAGAAGATGTCCCTAATAATGTGCTTGGCAAGTGTATATATATATATATATATATATATATATATATATATATATATATATATATATGGAGAAATGGCTTTCAATGCATTAAGGGCCTTTTAACAGTTAAACAGAGTTTCTTATGCACTCAGTCCATTAAGGGAATTGTAAAGTTAAAAGTTTAAAAGTTAAAATAGCAGACTTTCTTTTTTAATAGCACTAAAGGCACTAATGGCATCTTTAAAGTCGGATTCCTCTAAATTGGTTTTCGGCTTTTCCTTACATTCTTCCTTTTAGAACACTTTTAGAACACTTCAAAGTATTTTAAGATGTTCTTCCTGTTACTTTAACCACTGAGGATACAAACAGAGTTTACGAACTATGAGGGCGAGGGTAGGATGATGGTCTTGTGACTGCTCTAAATTGTAGCAAACTTAATTAGTCTATTTGAAGTTTCTGAGAAAAATACCCTTTGTGTTGGGGTCACAAGGACCAGCTCACAAGCAAGTACACGTTCCCAGACTCTTCGCTCCTGAAACATATCACACAAGCCATTAAAAGTTCCTGGTGGTCTCCAGAAGTCAGTAATGGTATTTTGTGTTTTCCTGATGGGTTGATATCACAGTATAAAAGATTTGAATAGCTTAACAGGTGATTAATGATTCCAGATGCATTTGATGGTTTGGCCACTGGACTCTAGAGTCTAGTTTTGGTGAATGCCAGGAGAATGTTACTTGTCTAACTGCACTGTGCTGACTGTAAAGTTTGGTGGAGGAGGGATAATGATATGGGTCATTTTCCAGGGGCTGTCCTCCCCTTAGTTTCTGGTGAAAGGAAATGCTAGTGCTTCAGCAGACCAGGATGTTTTGAATAATTGTATGTTTCTTTGTAGGAACAGTTTAAAGTCTTTTACTGTTCCAGCATGACTCTGTCCCAGTACACAAAGCAGCTTAATAAAGGCTGGTTGGGTGAGGTTGGTGTGGAAGAGCATGACTGGCCCGCACAGATTCCAGACCTCAACCTCTTAGAACACACTTGGGATGGACTAGAACAGAGATTATGAGCCAGACTCTCTCGTCCAACATTAGTGTCTGACCTTACATGTGCTCTTCTGGATGAATGGGCAAGGAATCCCACAGACACACTCCAGAACTTTGTAGAAAGCTTCCAAGAGCAGTGAAAGCTGTTATAGCTGCAAAGGAAGGCCCAACTCCATATTAAAGTCTATGGATGTAGAGTGGGATGTCCTAAAAACTCCTGTAGCAGTAATGTGTAGGTGTCTTAATACTTTCGTCCATAAAGTGCAGCAATAATACACTGGAGGTTGAGCTATATCATGAGAAGGAGGCATGAAACTCTCTCTCTCTTTCAGCATTACTGAGCAAAAAGGTGCTAATGTTCTGGCTAAAATAAAAGTCTCCAAAAGCTATTAAAAGAAATGACACCCCCACTGCCCCTATATCAAATCCATATGTAACCAGGCTTCTTAAAAAAAAGTAACATGTGCTGATAGTGAGGGACAGAGAGGGGGTAGAGCCTTACATAACAGTGAAATCACAGGAGAAAGTAACGGACTCTGGGAAATGTCCTAGAGTGAGTCAGTACAGAGGTATTTCTAAAACAGCCGCCAACTGCAGATCAAGACAGTATCTGTGAGAAAACCTCCATTTTATTAGATTTTTTTGCAGCATTCGAAACAGTAACATGAACATTTTATGACGAATGGATGAACAGAACATTTCAAAAAGAAAACTATTCCCATTTTAAAGCTCCACATAGAGAACCATGTGCTTTAAAGACATAAACCTTTAAGCATTTTCATTCCAGCCTCCAATAGTCTCCAAGGAGAGCTGATCCAAGATCAGATGTTGATAATGGAGTTCATTATTAAGGATGATAAGTAAAGTAAGGTTGGTGCATCAGTCTGAGGGTGGCAAACTGCAATTACAATACACCTCCATAAAGTATGTACTATTATTTTGGCCAAAATAAAATTGTGTATGCTATTTTTTCCCAAATGTAACAAAAGCTTTATTGTTTATATTGTCTGGACTGAATTATGTATATAATTCTAATGTTAGATTTGTTTATTCAGTCTAGTTTTCACAGCAACTCTGATAACACTTCCTATTCATACCATGTCTAGTAGAATCTTTGAGCACATTCATGTCATGCGATTTATAACACATTACAACCTTACAGCATAAATAGTGCTTATTTCACATAATATTAATATAACACATCATAGTGTCAGTACCAAAGAAAGTAAGCTGTGGAGTCATGAACATACACTAAGCCATGACTTTATTTCTATATGTCTAACACAATAATAGCTTATAGATGGTATTTATATGGGAGGCTTAATACCACGCTTTCAGGTCTGATCCCGAAACCACAAACTTGTGTATCTGCTGATACTGCTAGCAATCTGATGCCATCTTTTTGTTAAACAACTAAGCTGTAATACACTTGTCTGGATGCTCTTTGCAAAAGCAGCCATCTAAATAACTTCATGGTCAACTGTGAATCAGCTATTCCACTCCTCTAAAGGAAGAAATATATAGAACAATGAGTTGTTTTTTAATTTATTTAAACTTTTTCACACACAGAACTTATAGCAACATTTCTGATTGGTCAGCACCCTCAAACGTTTCAAATCAAGTTTAAAGTGCATCTTTGTGCTAAAGTTTAGTAGCATGTAGGTGAAAGTTTAGGCTGAGGGATCATCTTGGATAATCTTTTAATACCTGATCAAGTATCAGACCAGTACTGAGTATCGTATCGGCACACCTCTAGTCACTTACAGTATTGAAACATGTCTTTACAAGTTTCAAGAGATGGAGTTTGTAGATGCTGTTGCTGTCAAAAATAAACGAGTCTCCAAAAATTTCCAAAATTGCAACATTACAGGACAAGGCAAAAACATTCTGTACTTTTAATGTAAGTCAATGGAACCAGAATTATTTCTAAGTAATTTTGGAGCATTTATTTTGGCCCATTCAGCATGAAATTTTCACACAATGGGAAAGGCAGCCGTCATGTTCAAATGATGGAGAAAAATTAAAATCGCCAAAAATGGCAGAAGTACATGAGTTCCTTACTTAAGTAAAAGTACTAGTAATCTAGTAAAAAAATACTCAAGTAAAAGTGATTTTTTTTACACCAGTAAAAGTATAAAAGTACATGCTCCCAAATGTACTTAAAGTATAAAAATAAAAAGTATTTCTTTAAAAATAATTATCTTGAGAAACTCAAATTTCTTTAACAGGGTGTCTTTGCCATGAGCTCTTGCTTCTTTGGGAGACACAATAGGCATCTCATTCGCCAAGAGTTGACTTATTTGTTTGTTTTCTTTTCTTTTCCGAGCGCTCACTGCTGAGGCCTGAAAGCTGTCAAAGTAGCCAATTACATCCCTCCCTTCACATCCAGTAGGATTATGATTTGCACTTTATTGGGACCCTGAATAGAATTGCCTGATTAAAAAATACATAAATAAGGAGATAAAAGATCGTTGGAACTAAAGTAACGAGTCTGTTTTCAAAATGTAGTGAGTAAAAAGTACAGATTTTTCTTTTGAAATGTAGTGAGTAAAATTAAAAAGTATTAGGTGACAGAAATACTCAAGTAAAGTACAGATACCAAAAATGTACTTAAGTACAGTAACAAAGTACTTGTACTTCATTACTTACCACCTCTGGATATATTTATATATTATAGACTGAAATATTTATAGGATTGTTATTCATAATGCATAATAAACAAAGCTGCAATATGTAAGTTTTGCTAATTTAAAAGTGCTCTGTAAATACATTATAACATGTTATTAATGTGTTTATAGTTTCTTACAGACCTAGTGGTAGCACAGAATTATCACCTAAACAGTTGGATTTTGTTGGATTTTAAAAAGTTGGATTTAAAAAATTCAGAGATCATTAAATGTTTGTATATCTGTATTTACTAAGTAGGGCAACTGATCCATGATCAGATATAATTGCAACAATTTAGGTTTAAAATAAGATGCTTTAGATTAGTGCTATATCCAGAATCAGTGGTGATTGTCCTAGGGGTACGAAAGCTTAGATACAGGATCAAGAACCTCTCCATAGTTGATAATGTTCACTATCAGTTACTAAAGCAAGCCAAGGCCAGAAGAAGAGCATATTTATAGAGATGTCCTTCTTTAGTTGAGTAGCTCATAGTTAACAGTATGCTGATCCAGGATCAGATATAATTGCACTGGGATATGAAAAGTAGTAGCTGATCCTAGCAGATATTGTTCACTGTGAGCTACTAAAGCAAGCCAAGGCCAAAAGAAGCTTTATGGCTGTGGCTGCTGGACCAGAGTGAAGCGTCATTACTCCCTGCAGAGTAACTGGAAGGACAGACGCAGAGACCCGTGCCAAAGTAGGTCCAGTTTAGCCCAGCCACAAAACATGCACGTTAAAGCATCAATGTCCATCTGCTCTGTCACAAGTGGAGATGTATTAGAGCGGTGAACGTAGATAACAGTTATCAGGGAAAGAAAACAGCATGCAAGAACCGAATATCACTTTAAAGCAGAGAACGTCGTTCAGGTTTAACTTCTACTTACTTACTCTCCAGAAGGTGATGGTGCAGTTCAGTCGCTTGCCTCTCCAGCTACAACTGCTTTAGTGTCTTTCTCTCCCCCTCCTGCTGTTTCTCTCCACTCTCCTGACTTAACGCTCTCCTTTTGCCCTCTTTCTGAATCACTCTTTCTCACTGTCTCTCTCCTCTCCTCCCTCCAGCTCTAATTTGATTATAGGCAGAGCGTATGTTCCACTTAAACTAGTTTTATTACTCTACAAACAGAGAACTCTCTATCTTTACCTTACACATGCTCCTTCTGTCTACCTCTGCTTCTCCCTCTCTCTCTCTTTTCTCTCTCTCTGTCTCTCTCTCCCCCCTCTCTCTCACTTTCTCTCTCTCTCTCTCTCACTCTCTCTCTGTCTCTTTCTCTCCAGCTCCAGCTGTGTCCAGATGCACAGATGTGCGCCTCTTCGTCTTCCTCAGTTTTGCTCTTTCTGCTTTTGTTCTGCCCTCTCTCTCTCTCTTTCTCTCTCTCTCCTTCTCTCTCTCTCTTTCTCTTTCTCTCTCTCCCACTCATACTCTCTCTCTCTCATTCACACACACACACACACATGAATGCACTGACAGGTTGGCAAAGCATGCAGCCAAATCCACATCGCTCATATGATTTTTGTTATTGCATCAAAAGGCTTCTACAAAAATATCTCAAGAGCAACTGGAGAACCGATGTGCAAGACTGCAGCTCATTAGCCCCAATAATGACTGACAGTGAAAGATATTCAACGCTGTTCTTTATGCAATATAAAAAACAATATAAGGTATTTTTAGCTGTAACGGTACCTTCACACATGTGCGAGTCCATCATGCCTTGGGCGCTGAAGCAGCCCACCTGACCCCTGACTTTTGAACTTTACGTAACTTTTACGTGACTTTTAAATTTTACGCTAGTAACAATCTGGATTTGTCCTTTTCTTCTTTGGTCCAAAGAACACAACAACATTAAATAACTGTAATGCTGTCTCGCCAGAGCACGTTAGACACTTTCACTCTGTATCAGTCTACAGAAAACTTTCCTAGATACTCAATTATACCTAAACATGAAGGCATTACCTGTTTAAAATATTTTTATGAATATATCACAAAGTTCCTAGTCTTTGATTGCTCCTGTCCTGATGTTTTTGAAACGTTTCCAACGTTTGTGTATATTTAATCAAACAAACAAAAACAATGAATTTGATAAAAATAAGCGTGAAATACAAGCTGTTTTGGTTTGTATACAGGTCAAGGTGGATCACAGCTCTCCTTCTTCTACCATTTCAGAACTTAACTTTTAGGTAGAAAAATAAAACTGGAGTGAAGGCGGGGTGTACCCTGTGTACAAAGTACAAACCTAAAAAATTGTGTGGTAACAAATAAATGAACAGGATTATTTAACCTAAAAAAGGTGCTTAGGTACAGTAACAAAATACTTGTACTTCGTTACTTACCACCTCTGGATATATTTATATATTATAGACTGAAAAAAAGTATATTTATAAGATTGTTATTCATAATGCATAATAAACAAAGCTACTATATGTAAGTTTTGCTCATTTAAAAGTGCTCTGTAAATACATTATAACATGTTATTAATGTGTTTATAGTTTCTTACAGACCTGGTGTGCATAGAAGCAAACCGATCATGGTACAACTGAACTATTACCTAAACAATCGGAATTTAAAGTTGTAAGTTCAGAGATCATTAAATATTTGTAAATCTCTATTTACTAAGTAGGGCAACTGATCCATGATCAGATATAATTGCAACAATTTGGGTTTAAAAGAAGCTGCTTTAGCTCTGCTTCTTCTACTATTTCAGAACTTAACTTTTAGGTAGAAAAATAAAACTGGAGTGAAGGCGGGGTGTACCCTGTGTACAAAGTACAAACCTGAAAAAAATGTGTGGTAACAAATAAATGAACAGGATTATTTAACCTAAAAAAGTTTCTATTCTAAAATTTTCTATAATTGTTTCAGTCAGTACTGTGTTGAGTTGAGTAAAACCAGTTCAATTGCTTTTCACCACTTAAAGTATATGTGTATGTATGTATTTAAAACAAAGACATTCACTGTCACCGTTCCAGAACGCTGCTGTTATGAAGCACCAAATCTATTTAACTGCTCAAGGCGCCGCCTTGTGGAAGATGTTCAGCCTGCTACACGTGAGTTAGTGAGTGAATTACAAGTCAGGTCTATGAGGTGATTCGCACCTCACAATAATTGGCTTATGCTATAATTCTCATTCCAGACTAAAGGTACCAATAACATACTTTTGAGGGTGGCACCCCAGTGACAGTTATGTCCTGGCTTACTTACACTGTTGTAGCTTTTTATAAGAGCTGTGAGTGTGTACACGGCTGTGCCCACCATTAAGGTCTCTGTGGTCTGGACTTCTGTATTTTTTCCCAAGGTGCATGTAATCCAAGTCATGAAATAACCGCCCAAAAACGGTGCTGCAATGATGCTGTGCAACACCAAGATAGCCGACTTTATGATCTGATTATAATCTTAGCTTTACTGTGGGTGGAATGAATGATCTGGTCAATACTACAAAATCTTTACTAGGCATGATGATAATTTGATTAAGTCAACAAGTTGACAAACAGGATTGAATTCACTGAAGCATGATACAATACCATTCGGTTCACCATTCGGTAAGAATAAAACAATACAATACAACTTACATTAACTATTCTCCCAACATCATTAAGACATACAAGACATTTCTCCACTGTGTGTGAACTTGCCAATCTGCCATGAACTTGCCAATCTGCCATGAGTCAGCAAAGCTGTATCTACATACTCAAGGCAGATTGTATGACCTCTGCCTCTGGTGTACAGTCCAGCAGTTAACTAGCTATATTTAATAAAATGAAATCATTTTAGTGTTGCTGAGTCTTTAAATGTTGAAAATTTGGTTAGCAAGTTCAGTTTCTCTAAAACTCTGTGGTGCTTTTAAAATGTTTACGGCATTCGGTGAACGGTTCTCTAGCGAGCCAAAATGGCTCCTCTGTTGCAGAACCCAAAAAGCCGTTTTTGGGGAGTTTAAACTTTTTTAAAACCACTGTCTAGGTTTTAAACAATGATCTTTATTTGGTTTCGTCAACATTCGACTAAATAAATTCCGCTGTATTAGTCTGCTAATGATGCCCCCTTGTGGAGGATCTTCAGCTTGCTAAATGTGAGTGAGTGCCAGGTTCAAATAAAAGATAACAATGAAAGCATTCCTTGCAGCGATGCCAAAGAAGAACACTAGTTTTCATGCTCAAACATACTCTATAGATATATGGGTGAATGATTGTTGAACTTTTCTCAAGAACACCAAAAAAGAACAGAAAGACGTTGATAGTACTTTATCTCTAATTTAGGCTACGTTCACAGAAGGTTAACGTGGCACATCTTATAAATGTGGTATGTACCTGACAGTAGACTATAGTCAGATCACACTCATAAGCTGACCCACAGGCTTCATTTAAAGTAATGCAATTTTCAAACTGGAATTTTAATTTTGGTCGTATAAACAATTCTGTTCTAAATGGGCGACATTTTGTTTGCAAAGAAGCATCAGCTGAAATGTTTATAAGCTTTGTTACCTCATTATCCCGCCACTGTTGTCATCCAACTTTCCTTCTTGGCAGTATAAACTTATGATATAACATTATGACATATGAATGTTGCATAAATTCCAGTCTGCCTTTTCAGAGCGAGTCGCATTGACCCTTATCGGATACACGTTGGATTTTAACATATCTATTTAATGGATAGCTTTAGAACTTCTATGGGTTCTCTACAGGTTCCTTCATCTAAAATAATAAAAATAATACTTTTTTTCAGGTGAGTTTGACAAGATATTTGAGAGTTAGGACCACGTGTACTGTGACCCACTTTAACATGTGTAAAAAGAAAGATCTGGAAAAGAGGGAGTGAGGGCTGAAGAAGAAATAAAGGTGAGAGAGAGAGAGAAAAGAGAGAGAGAGATTAGAAAACAGGAAATATTGTTTCATTGACTGACTTCCAGATGTTACTATGTTATTTCTGTTGTACTCCTCATCCTCTCCAACCCCTCTGGTCTTGGTTGATGTTATGACATCACCTTTGGCTAACATAAGTCCAGTGAGAGTAAACAGAGTAAAATGAAAAGTGTTATTTTCCCCCCTCCCCCTCTCTCTCTCTCTCTCTCTCTCTCTCTCTCTCTCTCTCTCTCTTTCTCTCTCTCCCTCCTCCATAAGGCTTATATGCACCTGTTTCTCATTAAGCACGAGGCAATTTGTCACTGCAGACCGAATTCCTCTGTCTCTCTTTCTTTCTCTTTAGTGCTGTCAGAAGCTACAAAGTCAGCCAAGTGCTCAATAGCTTGGTGTAAATGAACGCGTGTGTGTGTTTGTATTACCAGCCACAAGTACAACAGCCTCAAAATAATTTTAGACTATCATATTTTCCAGAAGCAGCTGTTTTCCACACAGAAACAAACCATAAAAACATTACTTACCAATGAAGCAGACAGAGTGCACATCTATTCTCCCATTTTAACCTTATTACAAACCCTACAGCAACAATAGGCTACATTCTCAGCAATTAGAGGAAAATGGAGGCCTATTACTCTGCAGAGCTCCAGTGTTAAATCACCATCTGGGAGTTGTGTGACTAGGAAAGTGTTTGTTCTGGCCATTTTAAAGTATTATAAAGAGCTAAGACATGATTTGGATTTAAGCTACTGCTGCCATCTAGTGGCCAAACTCAGAACAGCATGTTACCTCTGAACTGGACCTCATGATTAATCTGTTTGAGGATCATAAAGAAATATCAAATATTAAAATGCACCTAAATCTGAGTTTTCTTCTAAGGTAGATCTTGTTTCTCTGGGCCGCAGTGTACATGTACAAAGTATGTTTTATTAATAGCTTCCCGAAGTCTAAAAAATCTTTGCTGTATTTCAGTATATTCATCTCCTCTCCATGTAAACTGGGTGTTCCTAATCTGGGGTAAATATTCTGTAAGTGTTTCCTACCAATCATGGGGCTGACATCTCAGGCCCTACCCACAAAAAACATAGTTTCAGAGTCTTAGCAAGCTAAAGCGAGTGGGCTAACCCTGCATAACCCAAAGCTAGCAAGCTAGTCTGTAGCTGCCTGTCGCTGGTTTATTCACTCTTTCCAGAAATCTCCTGGGAAAACATGTTAATAAACATCAATTTAACAAACATTACTCACTATTGCCCTCTAAACATGTTCATAAACATTAAATAAACAAACATTACTTACCGGTGCCCTCTAAACATGTTAATAAACATCAAATTAGCAAAAAACTATTTACTGTCACCTTCTAAACATGTTAATAAACATCAATCTTATCCACCCTCTAAACATATGCTCATAAACTTCAAGTAAACAAACATTACTCCCAATCCGCCCTCTAAACATGTTCATAAACTTCAAGTAAACAAACATTACTCCCAATCCGCCCTCTAAACATGTTCATAAACTTCAAATAAACAAACATTACTCACTGTCGCCCTCTAAACATATGCTCATAAACTTCAAGTAAACAAACATTACTCCCAATCCGCCCTCTAAACATGTTCAGAAACATCAAATAAACAAACATTACTCACTGTTGCCCTCTAAACATATGTTCATAAACTTCAAGTAAACAAACATTACTCCCAATCCGCCCTCTAAACATGTTCATAAACTTCAAATAAACAAACATTACTCACTGTCGCCCTCTAAACATATGCTCATAAACTTCAAGTAAACAAACATTACTCCCAATCCGCCCTCTAAACATGTTCATAAACTTCAAATAAACAAACATTACTCACTGTCGCCCTCTAAACATATGTTCATAAACTTCAAGTAAACAAACATTACTCCCAATCCGCCCTCTAAACATGTTCATAAACTTCAAATAAACAAACATTACTCACTGTCGCCCTCTAAACATATGCTCATAAACTTCAAGTAAACAAACATTACTCACTGTCGCCCTCTAAACATATGCTCATAAACTTCAAGTAAACAAACATTACTCCCAATCTGCCCTCTAAACATGTTCATAAACTTCAAATAAACAAACATTACTCACTGTCGCCCTCTAAACATGTTCATAAACGTCAAATAAGCAAACATTACTCACCGATGCCCTCTAAACATGTTCAGAAACATCAAATAAACAAACATTACTCACCGACGCCCTCTAAACATGATAATAAACATCAAATAAACAAACATTACTCACCGATGCCCTCTAAACATGATAATAAACATCAAATAAACAAACATTACTCACTGTTGCCCTTGACACATGTTCATAAACACTAAATGTATTGGTTTATTTGATGTTTATGAAATCCCCATAGTATTTCATCTTAATTTGCTAATTCAGCATTGGTGAGATGCTTACTCGCCCTTGTAGTGTTGGTGCTTCAGTGGCAACAAAATGTTTGGTTTAATAATTCATCCTCTAAAAAGTATTTACTAGTTTGGTAATACAGACTTCACCACATTAAATGAGAACTCACACGTGTCATCTTTAGTCTTAGGTTTGAGAAATGAACAACAATTCACTCTTTCCAGGGATCTCTTGGGAAAACTGGCCATACCAGACTCTCACTTTCACACTTCTCACCTAGCGCAACGCGACATCCATTACTTGTTAGCTACATAAACCTCAATACTACAAAAGCAAATTTCAGACACCAAGTGTGTCTCGGCTGAATGATGATATTTGGCGCAAGTGGGAAAACTGTAAACGAGATTTTTCTCTTGGCCAGTGAGGATCTGAAGAGGCAGGGGGATAAAGGAAGATTACAGAGGGAGGGAGAGAGCCAAAGTTGATAGTCAGTCATTTAGTTCAGCCTATTATCCCAAAAGTTACATTAGCGTAGGCCTAAATGTACATATTCACAATGAGCTCCATTATTAGATGCCATGACTTTATTTCACCACTAGAGAGAGCATAGAAAACAAGTCCTGTGATGATGAAAGGATAAGAAAGAGGAACTCGTTGTAGACGGATTGCGTGAGGGAGTGAGAGAATGAAGTCTTGTGACACCTCTGAGAGTTTAATGCTTTTAAAAAGAACCTTTTATTACTGTAGACTTTGGTTAGACTTCTGAGCTGGTGTTGGAGGTCAGAAGCCGACAGTATGGTCAGAGTGTTATTTATGGTCAATCCCAGGACGTATACTGGGACTTTGTTGTCAAGTAAGTTCTGAAGAGGCTTCAGCTTTTGGTGGGATGTGTGTATTGACACAACTTCCTGTAGTCACTTCTTCAGGGCAAGAAAGAGAGCGCTTGTCCAGAACTTCTCTCTGACAGCTCGTGGTCACAAAGCTTCAGTCATAAGGACTCGTTATTGGGGAAACGCCAGCATTTGGGGAAACAACATGTTCGCAGTACAGTTTGGGATTTTTTGCATTTCTCTGCTGTGTTGCTGTAATAAGAATCAAGGTATGTTGCTTTGATACAGTATCAGTGAGTCGTTTGATGTTTGGAGATTATAGACTAACTGTATTGCAAAGTCATATTTACATTACTTTTGCCTTATGCTATCTAGAAAACTCACTGCTTACAATATGCTTATTGTGAAAGTCATATGATACCTTAATATACAAGCCCATATACAACAAGTGATGTCTTCGAAAAACCATGTTTGGTTGTCCCGACTCCTGTCCTGGAGGTCCATTGTCCTCCACATCTGACTAACAACCTACTTTTAAGCTAACATGGAAAAGCAGGGAAAGCACAAAATTTGCAGGGCTGTGGACTTCCAGGACTAGAATCGAGAAACACATTTCAACAAGAACATTTCAACAAATTGTTTTGAAAAACATATTTGAAACAATTCAGAGGTTCTTCAGGAAACTAAAAATAGTTATTTCAAAACGTGCTCAAATAAAATTATTTTTTAAAGAGTGTAATTCAGATATCTTAGAGCAGATAAACTGTACAAGGCTGGATTTGGACAATCCCGTCACAAGAATCCCAAAAAGAATGAGTCATTTTGGACTGCGTCAGTGGAAAAGCTCTGGAAAAAAGTACAAATAATGCTGAAGATTGTGACTCCCAATGTAAGCTGATGTAGCATTTGCTCTCCAACTCCACAACCACTTAACATCAACCATTCTGAATAAGATCAAAAGATAAATGATAGTTCAGAGCTGTGTTTTAAGGCACACCTATGACCAATAATTAAATTCTATACTATTGCACTGTTATGTTGCTTATATGGATTATTGAGTGCATTAAAGGGACCAAGCATCATCATCATCTGAAGAACTCAAAACATTACTGATCATAGTCTAATTAGCAAGCTGGTTTTGTTTTAATAACTCTTCAAAACTAGAATTAGGCTCATCAACTATACAGATACATAAGAGGGGAACAAGCTTGTCCATTAATCTACAGCAGTATGCATTGAACTGACATATTTGCTGAAGGATTGGTTGTAAAATTCTCAATCTAAAGAATGAGTTGCTTGAAAACTTATTTACCATAAGTAGTATTAAAGCTGGTGTGTTCCTATTGATGTTATTAGCAGAAAAGTACTATATATAGTACTTCTCTATATATAGATCATTAACTTTTTAGTTTTACATATATAAATAATTAAATTATATATATTATATATATATATAAAACTGCATGACACATTTAAGTTTTCATGTAAACAGCAGAATCTGATTTCTTAGATGAGATTAAGGTCCATAAATTCCATTTTAAGGTCCATAAAATCCTATAAAGACAGCACACATATGCTCTTACTCTGATTTCTTTTATTTTTCTCAGTCCATGTATGTGTAAAAACGTGTAAACACAGCAACCATGTGAGATGGCAACAAAACACTGTTAAAGGGGTGCTAAAACCAACTACATACTTGACAAAATTATTCATATATATATATATATATATATATATGTATATATATATATATATATATATATATATATATATATATATATATATATATATATCTTCTCAATAGTATATGTTCAGTAAAGTGAATAGATTTTATGTTAAATGAATTTATTGGCTGGTTGCAAAGCAGAAATCTGATTACTGCCCAACTCATGCAGAGGGGTTCCCCATTATCTGATTATCTAGGAGCAGTGAACAAATTATGGGTAAAATTAGATTTTCCGTAGCTATTGGATTATTGGGAGCATGTAAATGCAATTAATTATGGCTGATTGTTGGATTGTTAGCTATTCCACCTGTGCACAATTACAATATTTTGTTTTAATTAATTCAATTTTTTGGGTTGAATAAATGTTTATTGTGATTACTTATCATAATAAATTCAATAATTTGAAAGATAAAGAATCTGCAAAGCTTCTCATGGATCACTGATGGGTTTTGAGTTTTGTTTTCTCTTTTCTGTGCAGCCAATGGTCTCCTTGTGGTCAACAACAGAAGTAGCGTGGCGCTAGCGGGAGAAATGCTTCATTTGAATATCATGGTCGCTGTCCCAGCCAATAGCAGCAGAACCAAAGTTTCCTGCTCCAAAAACAAGCAGGAGGTTTGGATGAATTATGTTGAAAATATGAAATCTGTTACTAAAGCTGTACACCTGTGGGCTAATATCACCATGCATAACAGCTCGAGCTCTGGAGAATACACCTTCCGTTACCACTCAGAGAAGCTATACTGGGTGGTCCTTGTAAGAGGTGAGTCAGTTGAGCAAACCACAGATGTGCTGAACTCTTATCATCATCTAAGCCGCTGAGCCTGTCCCAGCGTTCAATAGGCAGAAGGCAGGAAACACCCTGTAAAGGCCGTCAATCCATCACATGGCCTGTTTAAATATCAGTGCAATAAAAACATGCAAATATATTAAATATTCAGTACTTTTTGAAAGGAGTGTTTAGTTTGTATATTTTATTATCACAAGTTATGTTTATTATATAAAATATGCATAAAACAGAAAATAAATTAATTCTAACATAATTAAATTAAATTTCACACTTAATTAAATTAAGTGTGAAAAAGACTATGCAGTGTAATATATTGTGTAGTATAAAGTTTTCATCATACTTGTTGAATACCTATTGTTTCTTGTGGAGCACATAATACATTTGATGAATAGAAACATAAAGATTTACAGCACAGTTTACCTTCAAAATAGTTTTGATAATATTAAAAAATAATATTATGTTTAGTTCCTTTTGTTGCCACCCCACCTATCACTGCAAGAAAATACTCTTTTATAAAATACTGTTTTATAATGAAGTATGTTATAGTACAGAAGGAAAATATGTTCTGATTCATAGAGAGTGTATAGTTCAGCGCCTGAAAGGTAAAGATGCAATATTCACTGTAGAGAAACTTACAGTGGTGGTAGCAGGAACCAGGGGGCACAGAGTCAACAAGCTAGTCATATCAGTTATTATATGTAAAAAAAAATTAAAAATGTTCTGGTTTTCTTTACTACCATGAATATGTTTTAAAAAAAATTCTCAAAACTATCTGAGGCATGAGAGAGCCCCCGAGCCAACACAGTCCAACACAAAACCGACCCATCTCTGACTGCCAAAATCAGACCAGTTCCAAAATGAATGATGGGCCAAATCTGAATCTGGCAACCTAGCAAAACCAACATTAGCCCATTGATGGACCTCATTCCCTCAGTTCATAACTTTAACAGGAGAAACCAAATGCTTATTTTACTTTTAATGGGAGTCAATGGAACCAGAGCTATTTGGGACTACTTCTATTGGTCCATTCATCATGAAATTCAGACACAATGCAAACAACCATTGGCATGTTCAATGTAGAAAACTCATAATCCACAAAAATAGAGATACATGTTTTTCATTGGACAGCGATGATATATATCTTCTTTCATTATTATTTAGAAACTATATTTATTATGATTTAAAAATAACATTATAATAACTAACGTTGAACACATACATTGTACTGCTTGTTTTATTTTATCAGATAAATCTAAAATAAGGCTTCATTATTAGCTGTAGCCAAATATAGAGATTTTTTTTGTGTTTCTGAATTTGTCACATCATCAATATTTTAGATTTTTAATTGACAGTGTTCCTTTTTTTACATTTTCAGACATGCTAGCTCAGTTTTCTGATGTTCGTCATAGAAACCACACCTGACCTGAAGATTTTAAATTACCGGTGTTGGTATCTGAAAACTAGTCTTCTTTATCAGGTATCAGGTTGAAAGAAAATCAGTGATATCGTCCACTTCTATTAAACCACAATCTCCTAACTCTATAATGCTGGTCAAGCAGGTTTAGCTCTGTCTAAGTGGTGAAAAGCATAATTCTGAAGTGAAAATAGATAATCGCTCACTTCTCACTTGCTTCTATATTTGGAAGATGAAACAATGCTCAGGAAGATCTGAAGAGATGTGCTGAGGATTTGGTTTCACTTTTTCAATTCATCATTTCAGTTGTGGTATAAATAAGCATTACAATAAGCACACAGGTAGAGGAACAGATAACCAACAGAAGTGTAGTGCAGCTCTAGAAAAAACAAAAAGTGAGTGATAGTTGAGTCTTGTGACATACTGGGAAAAAGCTGCCATCGACAGTTGAGCAATAAAAAACTTTTGAAAGTTGAACAACGTCCAAGGGCCACCTGACAACCATCTGTCTTCCTCTCTCTTACAGATGTGGGTTATATTAGGACAGCTGAACCTGTAGAGCGTGATGTCATTCCTTTGCTGGTCGTCACGGCCATTCTACTCCTCTTCAGCGTCATTGGATCAGTTTACGTCTTCAAATGGCACAAGGTGATAAAGAAGGCCACTGAACTGAGACCATTTTATTCTCCCTTGGTTTACTATTGTCTTATGCTGCCTTCATGTGCTCCTCAGAGGCACCTCTTTCCCTTCTGCACAATCATAATTCAAAGGCTTTGCACACTTTGTAGTCGAAGACCTGTTTAACTAGTCAAGATTTGATTTTTCACAAGGGAAACCCTCAGGATTTTCTAGGCCTTCAGAGAAACTCTGGAACTTCAAATGTGTCCTATTTTCCTAACCTCCAGCCCACGGCTGCCCCTATTGTTAACAAACTACTATAATCTTATAATGATGCTAGCAAACCAAGTTTCACGTTTATGGTCTTGATGGAAGGCCTAGCTTTGATAGTCACAATTACTAGATATAATAACTAGATTTTTGATACTTTGTGTTTCCATCATTTGCTGCAGTCATAACAACTAATATGTTTTAGATTTTCAAGTGAAAACATTTCATGTGAACATCACATAATTCTCTTTGGAAGGTCTCAACAAACAAATTGCATTTTCATGGCGTCCCTTTAACATGCCATTCCAAGAAAATGAAGCAAGAGCGTGGTTCATATGCTTTTAAAGCAAACTTTCATTTACTATGTATACAAAATGTTCTATATGCACAAATTATGTATAGTTGCATAGAACTCACCCCATTATGCTAGATAGATAGATAGACAGACAGCATCACTAGAGCAAAGCTTCTCCACCTTAAATCTTATTAGGATCTGTGTCCTGGGGGTGTTGGAGGAAATTTTCTGTCATGAGCAATAATCATGAGGTTAGCTGTGAGCTTTCCTATGATAACATCATCTGGAAAGGCTGGAACTGCTCATGGGAAAACTTTCTGCTATTGTACTGTAGAGTGGTCCTGATTGTTCATTCTTCTAGGGCTTTTTGCTTGGTTAGTTGGTAAAAGAATCTTATTTTGAGGGGTGGACAGGGAGCTGTCTGGTATATGTGTGTAGGGCAAGAAGAACAGCTGAGCTAGTATATGTAACTGAGGCCACCAGCACCTGGTTAATAAAGCAGCAAGACTATCGCAAAACTGAATTAGTTTAAAAAACCATTACAGTACATTTACAGTACAGATGATTTTAAATTGCCGTGACCTACATACACATTTATACTAAATAAAGCACCAACAAACCACTTTCCAATTCCAGTGTAAACACTTTTAAAGAGCTGTTTGCATGCACTCAGCAGTCCAACATGCGCTTGTTCAATCGTGCATTATTTCTGACTTTGAGCAGTTTAGATGGTTTGAGGTGGGACTGTGAGAATTAATGAAGCAGTTGCCTGCTAGAAAAACTAGCACAGACCAGCATATGTTGGGTTGGATTCTGGTATGATGGTCAGTAATGCTCAGCAGCGATGGAGGCTGGTCACTAAGCCAGCACTAGAGCAGCACAGACCAGTTTAGACCAGCTGTGCTTTTCAGCAGGGTCGATAGGGATTCCTTGCAACGATTTTTCCTCTATGCAATTTTTTTTTTTGTAAAATGTGCAAAAATGATATAGACAATGGTTTAAGCATTTAGAAAAACTAATGAATTATCAACAATTGGCCTTTAAAACCAAACCAATTATGAGTTGCTTCCAGGGTTAGGACCAGAAGGGATATTTAAATATTTTAGGACAGGAACTGTGTTTGTGATAATTCCTTATTTAACATACAACTTGTGTATCACATGAAGGCAGCATTAGCATCTACGTTAGCATGTTATGCTATTGGTGGTTCCTTGGTTTGGTTTGACCAACCAGCTAAGCTCCACCAGTAAAACTACTTTTAGCCTACTGCAGCGACAGTGTTCATTTTGTTTGTGCTTTTAGGATCATACTCAGTCAGAGGGGAGTGGAAATGGAGTGGAAGTCCAAAACAGAGAGAGCAATACAGGAGTGACAGAACAGGGTTCAAACACTGAATCCGTGTATACGGTGAGCCTGTTTTTCACTTCACTTTCACTTTTTAACAAACTTTAACTTGCACTGCAATTAAATGTAAAAAATATTGAGTTATTTATCATGAAAATGTAATACAATGCAAAGTGTAACTAGAGTTTTCAAATTAGCCAAAAAAAATATTGCATGTCAGAAAAAATATATATGTTGATCTCTCTGCCTTTTTGTTGGCGCAGGTTTAGCTTCTGTTCTTACAGGGGAAGTGAGTACTGAATGAACTTTAGTCAGTGTATTGAGTTCTATTTTAGATAAAAGTAACAAAGTTCAAACGCCGTTTTATTTCACTCATTTAACCTCAGATTACTAATTGAAATTAGGATGTTTTGTTTATTAATAAAACCATAACAAATATATAACATGTAGATGTAGGTCACCATTCTGGCACTGCAATGTCATATGGTTGCAGTCGATTCAGTCCTCTGGAATATAAGACAATCAGTAAAGTGTTGATCCACCTGGAAAGGATAAATTATATATCATTGCTGTACAATGAAAAATATGTAACCATAATATGTTTGAAAGGAGCAGCTGTTTTTTATACTGTGTACAAATCTTGTGATGAATGGACCAATAGAAATGCTCCTAAATAACTTGGAAAATATTATGGTTCCTTTGACTTACATTATAAGTAAGACTGTTTTTGTCCTCTCCTGTAAAATTGCCATTTTGGAGATGTTTGTTTTTCTTTGGACAGTGACGATATAAAGCAAATATTTTGTTTCCTGTTGCTTGCTTAGTCCATTTTAATAAATAAGTATTTTATTTTATTCCATATAAACATATCTTAATGATGTTGAACATATACATATACACCTTCATGTCCTCACAGTCAGGGTTCCCTTAATAAATACCCCCTCATACACATATCCAGGCTCAGCACCTCGTGTGAACTAATCCAAGCAGTACACATGGCCAATATGCCTTAAAGAGAATATTATGATTCAGCCTACATGAAACCACAGAAAACAGTGCAGTTATTTTCAGTAGCTTACTCCTCAAATTCCTCAAACTTTACATTTTTAAAACAGCTGACTCAGCAGCCCAATTGTATTTTGCTGAGCGGTACATTTTCCCACCGAAACGCCTCAAGACACTGGAAATCCCACAGAGTGCAACACTGCTGCGGTCATGAAAGAGCGTCAGAATGTGAACATGTCAGGGTTTACACAATGAAACGAGCTGAAGTAATGAAACAAAACCGCTGTTGGGCGATAAAGCAAGGTTGCATTTGGTTTGCCCTCAGAAATAATTCCATTACGCCTAAAAACATAAACACAATCATGGATTACCACTTTTTACTGTTTTGCTTACAACACAAACAGACAATTAACAGACTTTAATTGACTTTAATGGATGACACTATAATAGTATAAATGCAATAAATCCATTATAATCATGTCTGACTATACATGACGTAACAGATATATATATATTTATATATATATATATATATATATATATATATATATATATATATATATATATATATATATATATATATATATATATATATATTTAATAAAACAGTAATAATATAAATATAGACCCAGCTCTGCATTTAAACAAAAACAGAAAAATATCTTATGTTTTGTCTTAATAACTTAATTGTTTGTTTGTTGTTTTGTAAATATACTTTCATTTCAAAATTGAGGCCTCCAACATGTTGCAAAAACTTGTGAGAGGAAGAATTTAAGACCAGAAACGTTATGAAATCCTCAGCGAGCCCTAATGACCTTGAACATATGTTTGTCTGTTGTTACTGTTGGGCCATGGCTTACTTGTATAGTTGTTGGGCCACAACACACATTACATAAACAAAGTGTGTCTTATGAATATGTTCTCATAGTCTAATAAATGTCTGCTGTATAATCACTTTATTTGGGGGCAGGCATGGGCTGGAGGTTGGGGAACCAGCCTTGTGATCGGAAAGTTGCCGGTTCAATCCCATGAATTGACAAAACATGACTGAAGTGCCCCCTTAAACAAGACACCTACCTCCCAACTGCTCCCTGGGCGCTGTGGATAGGGCTGCCCACTGCTCCCTAGTGCTCACTGCCCCCTAGTGTGTATGTTCACTAGTGTTAAACACAGAGGTCAAATTCTGCTGTGGAAAGTGGAAAGTAGTTTTAAATTAATATATAATTATTCTTTCCTCTCCGTGTAAAGTGATTGGTCCTAAAAGTGAGTAGCAATTTGTAACCAACCACAAGATTAACACAGCTTACCTCTCCTTTTTTTGAGTCTGAGCTAAATAGTAAGTATCTATTATTCACCCAGTAAAACTCATTCAGCAGTAGACTGGATAAAAGCTTTCCCCTTTTTAAGGTATTGTTTCATCAGCTTCAGTTATTTCACTCAGTAGGCGGCTATGCTAAAACCCTTATCCCCATAATTACTGTGTTAAAGGCAATAGAAATCTGCTTCATAATCATGTTTTGTCTAAATTCACCTGGGTGTTTACATGAATGGTGGCGCTGTTGTATCCATCTCTTCTATTAGACAGCAAGTTTCACAATAACACTTGGAGAGGGAATCACACCAGTAGAGCACCTGGCAACTAATAACGTTTTCAGGAATATTGTGTCAGTGTCTATACGGATCTAGACTCTTCCTTTGATTTTGTTGTAGAGTCTGTTTTGCTTCAAATGGAGTCACTTAAAATCTGAGCCTATATGATATTTTTAATCTTTATTGTCAAATAAACGTTTGTAGACGTTTGTGTTTTGATAAAAAATAAAACTCTGGAACCTACTGGGAAAAATCCGAGCTGCTACTCTTGGGAAATCCTGAGAAATTTCTGTAAATCAAGGACTAAAGGTTAAAAAACACTTTAAAAAAGGACATGATCCTGTGGGTTTGGGAATGCTTTGGCAAACCACTATCTGTTCATCATTGCACTATACTATGCACAGCAGTAGCCATACAGAAAACACTGAACACTGAAACACTGATGGACTCAAGCTCATCTGAAATGGACTGGGGCTTAGTGGAAACTTATACTGTGGCCCAATGAGTCAACCTTTTAGATTATTTATGGAAATAATGGCCGTTGTGTTCTCCAGGCCTAAGAAGAAAAGGTTCAGGGTGTTACCAGCATATAGGTTGAAGGCCAGGGCCTGTCATAGCATGGCGGGGTAATCAATGACACGCACATGTGTGAAAGCACAATTAATGCTAAACACATTTTCAGCAACATATTCTGCGTTCTATGCTTATTTCAGCATGACACTGCCAAACTTCATTCTCCATGTAAGACTTATAATGACTTGTATAAAGTATTATTAACCGGAAAGATGATGTAACACACAGTAAACATGTTTCTGTCCAAACCAATTGTATTATGTAATTAATGAATTGATTTTATGATGTCACAAAACACATTCACATATATCGGACTAGTCAGCCCACAGCCATTTCAAATTATAAGGAGTGTTAATTGACCTGTTGAAGTTATAATCAATGTTATAGTCTGAATTGCTTTTTGAATACAATACAGTGCAGCCAATCAGAACATAGCTAATTTACATAAGAGAATATGCGATGCAGTCCTCAGATTATTTTCTGCACCACTGTAATCAGAGTATGCAAGCTTCTCTCCACGTTTCACATCAAAACACTCTAAATGACTATTTATATCCGTTTACGTTGTAATAGTTGAGTAATTTTGTATGTATACCATTGTGTATATTCTTCATCTTCCTTTGTCTCACACCTCCTCTCAGGCCCTCGAATCCAGGCCGGTTTCTATTTATGACGTGCTGAACGTGGACCAAGTCAGAAGGGAAAGCACAGAGAAGCACAGGTCAACGGAAATGGTTGGTCAAAATCTAAAATCAGGATGAGTTAGCAAAATCAAAATGATAAGACAAACTGTTTTGAAATATTCTGTCTGAACAACGTGCACTTCTTTTTTCAGGTCAAGACGTCTCAGGTGGAGGAAGGGATTTTTGAATCTGTCTATGAAAACATGTGATTAAAACTAGCGTGTCTGTGAGGGCTGTGTGTAGTCCTAGAAGCTTTATATGTACTTTCACAAGAATTATATATCTTTCTCACCAAATAATTAAAAAGCTAATATTTTCCATTTGGTCTAATTGTCTTTTTAATGAATGATTTTTGGTGCTATGGACAACATGACTTTATAAGTGTGGTAATCATGATGATTTAAAAAATGGATTAAGGACTAGTACTACCTCTCCAACTACTGCTACTATACAGTGGCATGCAAAAGTTTGGGTACCCCCGGTAAGAATTTCTGTTACTGTGAACAGTTAAGTGAATACAATATGAAGTCATCAAAGACAGGATTAAACATAAAACATTCTTTTCTGTATTCTAAGAAAGACATGTGTGGTTTATGTTTTGGAGACCCATTCAAAGTTTGAGCACCCCATGAGATTTCAGCTCTCAGGTCATTTTACCATGATCCACAATCTCAGTAAGCTTCTTGACCACAGTCACCGTTAGGACAGATGATGCAGGATGGTAGATTAAAGTAGCCAGTCAGAGAGCAGGATGGTAGATTAAAGTAGCCAGTCAGAGAGCAGGATGGTAGATTGAAGTAGCCAGTCAGAGAGCAGGATGGTAGATTGAAGTAGCCAGTCAGAGAGCAGGATGGTAGATTAAAGTAGCCAGTCAGAGAGCAGGATGGTATATTGAAGTAGCCAGTCAGAGAGCAGGATGGAACATTGAAGTAGCCAGTCAGCGAGCAGGATGGTAGATTGAAGTAGCCAGTCAGAGAGCAGGATGGTAGATTGAAGTAGCCAGTCAGAGAGCAGGATGGTAGATTGAAGTAGCCAGTCAGAGAGCAGGATGGAACATTGAAGTAGCCAATGTGTAATATTTAATACATCTTTAAAGTAAGCTACTGCAGTGTTTCTGGGTATATGTAAGGAAACACTAACTGTTAAGTGTTAAAGACCTTAAAATATGAGCAAAATCTCTACTAGCAGGTTGCCATTGTCAGACTGAGATGATGTATGGACAAGGTTTCTCTTGGGTAACGTCATGCTCTAATAAAGTTGGAAAGATTGAGCCAATAACACCTCTGAGTTCTGATCTTTAGCCCACCATTCCTAGCTTACTATATAAATGAGAGAACTGGTTATTGTAGAAACTCAAATGGAAACCCACTTGTAGAAATTATATTGATGTATAAACAATACGTAATTGCATAATTCCATGGTTGGCATGTAAACTAATTTATGAAGAGTGGTGCCGTTGATTTTTTAAATAAATCAGGGTTTGTGGTAAAGGGTAAACTTTACGAAACAGATTAAGTCAATGCAAAATAACAGGCATTAGTCTTGTGATGTAGCCGACAGTAACTGTTTAATTTCTGTTCAAATTTACTTACAACTTTGCAAACCATCATCATTTCCAATTCTTACATCTGGAATGCACTGTTTCTTTATTTTTGTCACCATGTATGCTTTATAACAGCTTTATGGCGTCACATCCGTGTCAAAACTAGACGTAAAAACGTGAGGTGAAAAATATAAACCCCTACGTTTTAACATTTCGTGAGTGTAAATCTGAAACTCGCGAGCACAGAAAGAAGAACTGCCTGCACATCTTTCATAAACACACACTCAAACTGTCTCTTTTCATCATTTAATGTTTTTTTTCTCTCTCTAGTTATTTTTTCCCGCGCGCAAAGTGCAGCACAGTCGGCTGATCGTGCTCAAGCTTTTACAGGGGGCGGTGTTGACTTGAATGCTATTGGCTGATGCCGACTGACTGTTACGAACGACCTCTGGAACTACAACAGACATGGTGGACGATTAGGACCTGACATTAGATTAAAACTTTGGTTTTTCTCACTTATAATAATGATTTAATAGTCTTAACACTTCTTATCAGCACGTATTCACTCGTTCCCGCTGCAGCTGAGTTAGGCTGATATGGGATATTCGGCGAATATTTGTATTTCGCCGCTGCTGTAGCTCACAAACAAACAAACAGCCTCCTAAAATCTCTGCAATGACATTTTGTAAGTGGTGATCAACCAGAGACCAAAGTACGATCACTACATTTCCCCACAGTTCCCCATCTTTCCATTTCTCCCAGTAGAAATCAACACAGCGACGCTGAAGACGGTAAGAGATCATCTGTAAAGTGTGATGCTGTTTTTTTATTTTTGCTCTTTAATCATTTGCTAAGAACCCTTATTTATTGTTTAATCATGACACCATATATAGGAGCAAGCTGAGCCGCTCCAGCATGTGTGCACAATACAAATTTGATCTTCCTCTTTAAGCATCTGTGGCTAAAGCAGACCTTCTTACCACCAGACACTTCCTGATACTAACAGACAGTGTTACAACCATACAGAGAACAGTGGTTTGGTACAGTGGTTTCTGTGAAATGGTTCACTGTGGAGACTTTCTTTATAGTGGTGTTAATGGGAACCAGAGGTGTCTACACGTCTACAACACACATATAGCCATTGTATTTACTATCCATACACCACCAGAGAGCCAGCACATGTCTTCTGAGTTTATATATGTAATACTGATGATGGTAAATTGATTGTAAACCTGAAAAACAAAATCTTTACCGGCCTTACTGTGATCTACGTGTACCACTCTGCCAAAAATTATTAAAACAAATGGATTAAAACACATTTTTTAAGCTGATGCTAAAAAAACACATAAACAAGAGGTAATAACCTTGTCAGATGTCTGGTTCCCATGAATACCACTGTGAACAAATCTGTCTCTGTCTTAGCTTCTCTAAAATGGAACACTAAACTACACTGAATTACTTGGTTTCCATTTTAACCACTTAATCGTCATGCACAAGCTAAGACAACAATCTTGTTGTATCTTGTTGGCTGTTTGGGAAGTTGTCAACAAAGTTTCGTTATACTCACATATAATGACAATAAAGATTCTCTTATCTCTTAATGCACAACATGGACCCATATTCATTTCCTACGTTATTGTATGTATTATTGAGTATCTCTTTGGTACATTAATTTTTAATAAATAATTCTTATTTATTTACCTCATGGACAAAAATATTTTTTGTAAATATGTTCCTGACTGCAAATATTTACAAATGTCAATAGTTCCTATTAAGTTCCATAGTGAATACATAGTCGTGAAACAATCGCGAGGAATTGAGGAATTCGTACTTTATTGCAGAGATATGGAAAATAAAATGTCATTTGGGTCACTTTAAACGGAGGTTGTGCATCAAAAGGTTGGTTATGTAGATTTTTTTTTGAAATGGTGGACTTCCCCTTTAACAGTTAGAGTTCCCTTTGAGCAGAATACGCTAAGATGATAAATTATGTTCATATAATGTTTCTACGGTTCAAAATAGTACTTTTAAAAGAAGTAAACTGATTAAATAATATACAGCGAGGTCAGATCAGATTCCTCTCCGCTGAGAACGGTGCAGTTATCCAGATCCGCCAGGAGGCGCTAAACTCTTGTCATGGTCCGGAGAGAGACGCGCCCGCCCACTGATATATTAACCAATCAAATTACAGCACATCTTCTCACTAACCAATAGGAACTCGGGTATTGGTGATTCCCTCAGTTTCTCCTACCCGCCCACTTCAGGTGTCAACAATGGCAGCGGAGGGAGATTTCCTGACGCGCTACCGAGCAGTGTCTAACAAGCTTAAAAAGTAAGAGCTTAACTGTATTTATCTATGGCGGAGGTATTTAAGCATGACTTTAACTTTATAATAATGCTGCACTTGTTCATTATTACCACCGTTTAATAAAACGGTAGCTTTTAAAGCGAACAACAATTCGCTAGCTACTAGCTAACTTAGCTAGCTGCCCTGGCCATTATAAATGTTGAAGTCATAGTCAGCTACTGTAACGTTACTGAAAGACGCTCTTTACCTTGTAAAGCAAAGACCAACAGATTCTACTGTGGCAGTAACTTACAGTAATCTGATATTTATGTAAATCAAAGCCGGATGAACTAGCCAGTTAGCCAGCTAGCTCCCCGGTCGCCTCTCTGCCTGGTCGGTGTGGTAATTGACTTGCGCACAGCCAAACCAAAATGATTCGTATTAACGTTATATTTGTCATTTTGTCCTACTTAAAGACGTTTCCTTCGAAAGCCCAACGTCGCTGAAGCAAGCGAACAGTTCGGTGAGTTACTTTTGTTAGCTAGGTGCTCATTTGAAATGATAAACACCAGCTCCGTAGTTATACTGATATGCTGTCATGTCCAAAGCTCGAGTGTGCAGTCTAATCCTGTCATGTCGTTTCTCTTTCCAGGCCAATTAGCTAAAGAGCTAAAACAGCAGGACTGTCTTCAGTATGCAGCCTTCTGTAATCTGGCTATGGCTCGGTAAGTACTCATGCAACAGCATACAGACACCCACTGATGGTGCTCCTCTTGTTCACGGGGGCATTTAAGTGCACGCAGCTTGTGTAATTTCTATAGAAAGGCATTGTCAATAGAAAGGGAACTACAGCTTAGAACTGAAGGTCTAATGTCAAATGTCAGTTAGAGGGACATAAAGCCCTTCCACATTGAGCTGAGGAGCAGCGGATGTGCGATCTGAATGATGGAGCTCCGCCTGATATCTTTAAGTTGGATTACCCACAAATACCCTTGTTTTCTTAGAGAGGTGAAAGCTGATATTGAATGAAAAAGTGTCTACAAATCATTGGACATATAGTGTACTACTTATCTATTAATGATTAAAACCTGCTACCCCAGCTCTGGAATAATAAACATGCAATATTTTTATGTTATTTATGGCTAATACTTGAGTAACCCCTCCTACGTTTTAGGGGACAAAGTATATGATCTCTCAGCAAAATAGTGGGTTATTTAAGTTATTATTTGTTTCTTTGAGCATGCTACATCAGTAATGTTATCATTATGTTATCTGCAGGTGTGAGCAGACTCTGTTTAATGCACCGGGAGAAGCCTTGGCTTTGACTGATGCAGCTCGACTTTTTCTAGCCTCAGAGCGTGAGAACCGAGCTTTGCAGGCTCCGGGCTTTGATGAGCACCTGCAGGCTGCACTTAACTGCTACAGCTTTGCCATAAAGGTGTCATTATTATTGTTATTATTATTATTATTATTATTCCCATATTTCAGTTCACCTACTAAATAACTAATAACAGAACTCAGCTGTGAAGCACCTCTGCTTGTTACACCCCAGCACATGTGTAAGTGGACTTGAAGGAATCTGTCTCTTCATAAAGCAGTTCTGTGATGCTTTCAGGTCTATATTGAGATGAATCAGCCCGTGATGGCTGCCAGTCTTTCCCTTGAACTTGGCCATGCTCTCAGGGTAAGAATGAAGAATGTTGGACCTCTGTAGGCTACATATGGATTCCATTTGTATATAAAGTGCAGACATATATTTCATCTTTTCCATGTCTATGTGTACAGGAGATGAACAGGCCTGGGGAGGCGATAGTCCACTTTCAGAGAGCTGCAGAGCTTCAGACTCAGACCCCTATTGAGTCTCTGTTGTCTCTATGGGAGATGGCCTCCTGCAAAATACTGACCCGTGAGTACAGAATTAGAAAGCAGACTCATAAAAATAGCAACAGTTCAGACAAAATCTTTAGTGCTTTGAAGCTTGTTGCCTTGAATTACAGGACACGCATGCTGTCCACATTATGGTGGGCGAGTTTACAGTTCACTACAGTGTGATGCTGAAGAAGCTGCATATTTCAGGAGACTCTACTTGCCATGGCAACAGTCAAATAATGTTTGATTTTTTGATTGACAGGTGATTATGATGGTGCACTTGCTGTGCTTTCGGACATGCAGATTATGTGTCAGGAGAGGGGGCTGCAGCTTCCTGGCACAAACACCCCTGTTGGTGAGAGCATAATGCATTCTACTACCAACATAGTCTTTAGTTATTTGTTGTCTCTACATTTTAAGTACATTACCTAAACAGTATACATGTATATCTTTGCTGTTGTTACAAACAAAATCTAATTAGATTATATATCAAAACTTTCTGAACCAGCCCTAGTGTTTCATTAAACATCAAATGTTTACATAAAGTTAAGTTATCAGTGGGACAAGCTATCATTGAGACGTGTTAAGAGATATTCTGAATAGTAGAGCAGTAAGGTTATGAATGCATTTGAACTTTTAGATATACAGTCAGCAGCAGAATTATTAGCAGCCATAAAAATGTAGGGAATCATAATAAATAAACAGTAT
Organism: Megaleporinus macrocephalus; assembly: GCA_021613375.1. NCBI lineage: Eukaryota > Metazoa > Chordata > Actinopteri > Characiformes > Anostomidae > Megaleporinus > Megaleporinus macrocephalus. Next base: position 22,688,378 of record CM038722.1, read on the forward strand.
ATACGCCGATCAGCCATAACATTAATACCATCCTCTTGTATCGGCACACATTGTCCATTTTATCAGCTCCATTTACAACACAGGTGTACTTTGTAGTTCTACGCTTGCAGACTGTAGTCCATCTGTTTCTCTGTTTACTTTGTTAGCCCACTTTCATCCTATTATGCAATGATCAGACCCCCTTAAAGACCACCACAGAGCAGATATTGTTTGGGTCATGGCTGTCAGTGTCACTGCAGTGCTAGCAATGATCCACCTCCCTATTAGTACCTGCTCTGTGGTGGTCCTGTGAGGTCCAGACTATTAAAGAACAGGGTGAAAGGGGATAAACAATGTATACAGAGAAACAGTTGGACTACAGTCTGAGATTATTGAACAACAGGGTGTTCCTATATAGGAAGTGGAGATGATAAAACAGACAGTGTGTGTAGATATAAGGAGGTGGCTTTAATGTTGTGGCTGATCTGTGTATAATGATTAAAGTGTTCCTTAAGATGTTTGGAGAGATTGCTTTAGTGTAATATAAATTATTTTAATGTCATTTGTCATTTACGTGTTGCCAAAAATCTGGATTTACATTAAGGCTTCAGTGTATATTATGCATTGTACAATCTTTATATGCCCTGCAAATAAACTCATGGGCTATTTAATTTTATTTGGAACAGTGAAATAATTTTTTTTTTTTTTTAAGAAACTTTATTTCAGATATTGATGGATGAAAGGCTGTTATACACAGTACACACTGTTATATATGAGGAACTGCTAAATGCTTTTTTTCTTCCTAAGGTGCGTTTATGGACATAATAGCAAAATGTGAAATCTCCAGGGTACTCCTGCTCATGCTGCTTGAGGTAAACCTAAATTGATAGGTTCTATTTGTATGACATTATGAAGCCATTATAAATCATCTTAAGATAACTCTTAGACGTGTCTATGTTATGGTTATGTTACAGTGAGCTATAAAGCTAGTGGCGCTGTGGGTAAACAAAAGTTGTGAAAGTGTCTTGGGGATATTTTTGGGAAATCAGGCTCTTCTTTTTGCAGCTTGCACAAACAACACTACCATTATTTGTGACTCACACACACACAGGATTCATGAACACAACCCATAGAAGCATCAAGAAGTACTTTAGGCTTTATTGGTTGAATAAAATCTAAATATACTCTTATTTACCACACATTAGCCCAAGTAAGTGAACATGTATGGGCTGACCGGGGCTAGCTTTAAGTTTATATGTGCAGTCAATATTTAGTCTGACAGATTCAGACTGTATTCTTCTTTGTCATAGAATTAACTACATAGATTAGCTGTTACTTAACTAGGATATTTGTAAGCTCTAGTTTGAGGCTACAAGCAACATAATAAACATGACATTTGAAAGATTTAGTAATTTGCTGTAGCACTGTGTTATGTGACTAAACATCCTTGTTGTGGTAATGCTGTAAGCTACATCTAGGATGGTTTAATTTCTACTGTCAGTGACTTTATCAGTTTAATCAGTTTTATCAGTTTTCAGAATTGAAAACTTAGACTCGGGGGCAAAGCAGTGCTACTGGAATAAGTTCAAACTGTTGAAAACATGGTTCTCAGGTTAAATTAAAAAATGGCTATTCAGGTATCAGTTATGTATTTGAAATTAAACAAACTTTAAAATAACATTTGCATTTATCAACAGTTAAATAGTTCATAATTAACATTCCTAGTGAATCTGTAATGTGCTACTGCGGTCTCCATCTATATAACCTGGCATTTGTGTTAGCCTCCCCCACAGAAGCTATTGCCGGAACATGCACAGACACTAGAGAGGTACGCCTGGGAATCCTTCGACTCACACAGTCAAGGTAAGAGTGTTCACACTTTCTGTTGACATTAGTCTTGAGTTATCTTATCACAAGTGGGCAGTCGTATATGTGTGTCTGGCATTTCCATGGGTCTCAAGTGCATCGCTAGTGGCCAACTTTGATTAGATTAGATTAACTGGAGGATGTGTATGTTTGCTATACAGTCTCTCACTTGGAGGAAAAGGTGTACAGGATGTTGACCTTTTAGATCTCAGGCTTTGCAAACACATACACAAATCCTGGAGCAAATCAAGAAAGAAGGTGCAATCAGCTACTTGTGTCTCTGTTGTCATCATGCTGTCCTTCAGTGTTGTTGTGGATGCTTTAGGACACTAACATGCACTCTACAATAGTGAAGTGGCTTTGTGTGTCCCTGACTACCTCAAAAGGTGGTTTACGTGAGCAAGTCACAGTGTCTCCTTAATCTTTAGCGGTGTAAAAAAAATATCAAAATATGGAATATCGGGGTATTATTTTTGGTGATACTGTATCAATTCTCAAAAACACAGTATCGATACACAGATTCCTGGCAGACAGTGAATCAGTGTGTGTTGTGTTTAAACCCCTGGCCACTAGATGGCAGTGTAGTTATCAATTTTTAGCTCCACTCCAACATTAACAAGCAGCACAAGGGTGCAATGCTATTATAAGCATTGACAAACCTGTTCATACAGTGGTGTGTTTTAATAGTAAGATCTAAAATATCACAATATATCACTTTGCTTCCAATATCGCAGTATATCATACATATTGTATCGCCGTGTTCTTGCCAATACACAGCCCTAACAATTTCACAGCTGCTAACACAAGGGACACACAGGTCCCACGTGTCTCAAAAGCAGTGCTAAAAGTTTTAGTCACCTTGGGAAAACATTTGACCGACTTGTGAGTAATGGATTGTTGTTCAGCTGAAGGTAGGCCTGTACAGTGAAACTCCGTGAAAAGTGATTCAGTGAAAAGCAGTGATTGGTTTGTGTCTCCTTTGCAGAAAGCTGCAATGTCAGTATTGCAAAGTCCAATATCTCAACATACCAAACAGCAAAGTGTGCAGCCCAAAGAGAATAGAACGTGCATTGTTCATTATGTGTTCTCTCAATGTGTGGCAACACTTAACTTGTTTTCTTGCCTTTTCAGTGAACTTCCTCCCAGAAGATGTCTTCCTCCTGCTGCAGTCTGTGGTGGCAAGTTATTTTCTTTAGCCATATCTTGCTTGGATCTAATATATGAAACCTGCTGGATCAGAACTTGTAATGTATAAATAGTGTTTAAAACTTGGGGATGACTGGTATAACTATGGATGTCTATGGATTAGCTAACCATGCATAGAGCTTACTTCATACTTCACAGTGTGGATGGATAGCTTTAACAGTGACCGCTGTTTTGCAGATGGCATGTCAGGAAAAAGATACAGAATCTCTCAAGTCCCTCCAGACAGAATTATGGTGAGTTGCCAGCACTTGGTTAGGCTAATCATAGACCTCAGGATGTAGATCCTGATAATAATTTAAAGCAATGTAGGTTATGATTCTTTAGGGAATGATTCAGTGTACTGTGTCAGATTTCACTATAGTTGGGTTCAGTTGGTTTGTGATGATATCAGGAATTATTTTTAAGAATATAGTAAATACACATACGTGACTAGAGATCCTGTTTACACTGTTGTGCAGTGTAGCCTGAGAATTTAATCAGTCAGTTAATTCCAGACTATCCTTTGGATAGATACATCACTATCCATTGGCGTATAGAGATTAGTCTTCACTCCCTCTTTGATTAGATGGTAATGGCATATTCCAACAGTTCTTGGACATTGTATATTTTATAAAGCATCTGTTTTTCCTTGACATTTCTGGCTTCTCCTGTTCAACCCATTGTGTTTGCCCCCCTCTCCCACTCGCTGTCTCCATACTTCCCTCCATCTCTGGTTCTGTTCCTTTTTTGCTTCTTTGTTTTCATTGCTCGTTTGCTTACACCCTCTCTCTCTCTCTCTTCAGGCCTCTTCTCACTGCAGAGCAGAATCACCTCCTCCACCTTGTAGTCCAGGAAAGAATCACCCCCTCTGGTCAGGGAGTTTAGTTCAGTCCAGTCATGCACACCCCCCCATACAGTCTCTCTCTGTGAAACGTTCCTTTCACAATGCCTGGCGCATTTAGTAAGGGAGGTTTACAGAAGGTCAGTGATAGAGCTGCTGAACTGTACATGTGTATAAACTGTGCTTTGTTATTGAACACTTAACTTTCACTTCAACTGATACGTCGACAAAGATGCGGAAAGGAACCCAGACCCAGACAAAATGGCTGCCCGAAACATGAATCTTATCTGTTCGTCCTCCATCTTGATATCATGTATGTTATTCATTTTGGATGGTTACAATTTTGAATGATTTGGTAAAGAGTTTTATTATTTATTTGAAACAAGTCACATGAGATATTGACTATTGCTGTAAATAAAGTCAAGTAGTAATCGTAGTCACTTTTTTTTTATTGGTGATTCTTGAAATGCAGTTCCTTCCTTACACTTCATTTGCCATTTCCCACACAGCTCATGCTAAACCGAGTAAAAGTGAAAATGACACCCATTTCACATGTGATCTAAGATTGAGGCTGGTCCAAAAAGAACCGTTCTAGGAACATCATCAGATAACCTTACCTAATAAATTCATTTAACTTGAGCGATGTTTTCTGGAGTGGTTTACACATCTTATTAAAATGTATAAGTCCACGTTGCTCTTTGTGTTAAGTGAAGGCTTTATGATGAACAGACAAACAGAAATGTTCCAAAACGATTTGGCCCATATGCTGATATTTAGTTATTGTGATAAATGATATCACACAGTGTCACAAAGTGCTTTTCTGACTTTAATCTGGATGCAGTCAGAACCTTAAAGAACACTGCACTAACTGCATATTTCATTACAAATCGAGGATCATTAGAATTGTTCGTAATCATAGTTTTGATTGGCTATGTAACATACAATACATTTGAAGGTTTCTGAATTATATTTTTACGTTAAGGGACAAGTTTCTGCCAGCAATGATATATTAACTCGTTTCTTTCTTGGTTTAAAATCAAGGTGCTCAGTGTAATCACACAACCATGTGAACATTCATGAGCTTTCACAACAGTGGTCTTTAGAACAGGTATGGCGATAGCAGGACCGCAACGATGAAAGACTTGTCATGTTGCAATCACCTGGTGATGCGCTGTCCTTCTTTTTCACAATGTTGTAAAAGCATACAATTAACAAGGTGTTAGAAAGCCTGTAGACTCAAAGTAATCTTTCTGTACTGTGTTTACTACTCACATTCAAGTTTAAGACACACAGAAAGTTTTTGCAGCACCAGACTGTAAAGTAAGTTCACAGAAACCATTGCTCTTGTATTGGCCCTGAGCCCATATCTGATATATCTCTATTTAAAAATAAATAAATATTAATTAAATAAAAATATTAATAAAAGACATGATGTAACATAAATACACTTCAGATGTTTGGATAGTGAGCAAAAGAAGACCAGTGCAAAAACGTACAACACAGTATGCGGTGACCATAGAAAGTATTGGTGGCTCTACAAACAAATGCTCTTGGATCTGTATCTTTAGGTATTCTTTTAAAACTACATTCTTATAATATCCATATATGATTTATATATATATTTACATTTCATCTTTATATACACATACTAGATACATCATCTTTACATCTTGTTTTGCATAACCCGCATCTTAGATTCCTACTTTGTAGTCCCACTTCACTTCCCTATTAAAAGATATCAACTATACATAGAAAACTGGCAAGCTCCAGTTAACATAATGCAAATCAAATTTTGCTAAATCATCACAGGCTTTCATTTGTCTTTTGCCATCTTAGCATTTATGGACGGAGTATTCCTTTCATCTTTATCTTTTTACTTTTTGGCCCACCTTTGTTTTGCCTTTTACTATTTCAGATTTCAATGTTTAAGCTTTTTATTTTTTACACCCAGTACAGTAAAATCTTTGAACACAGTTGAGTGCTTCATTAATGTAGTACTTGATTAACTACTTATTCTGCTGAGGAAAAAAAGCTTGTGCTATGAGTGTCGACGATTCATCATTTCCATGACTTGTCATCCTTGGAAGACTTTTAAATTGTTTTTCACGTCAAACCAAACTGCCTCAGCTTTTTTAATATGCCACATGAGCCTTCTGTTGAAGTGCTTGGTGGGTTTTCCTTATAAAAGACTCTGTATGGTATATATATGTACTACAGACACTGAGCAAAAACAGAAATGCAACACTTTTTACTGAAACCCCACAAAAAGCTGGGTGAAGAAGACGGCTGTCTGCCTATAGCAGCTGACATATCTGTATGAAGAAATCCTGGATTTGTTTTGCTCAAACTTGGGCAGAATGGGAGCAAAACCAAAAGTGTTGCATTTCTTTTTTCGCTCAGTATAAGTAATTAGTATAGCAACCTACACACTATGACACTGATGTATTGGTGGTCTGAGGATCAGCCAACCCATAGAGACAGAAGACACCAAAACATTAAAGTCCAGTTTGCTAAACATTGGTTTGACTTCAAAGTGAACCTAAACAGAGTTTTCAGTTGAGTGTAACTACTAATCTAGTATTTTGGTGCGAATTCTTTTCGCCCTTGTTTGAATCTAGCCTGGACTTTTCCCCTGAAGAAACACTTCACCCGAAAGGCTAATGTGGCTAACAACAAATGAAAGCTAACAGAAACTTGCTAACCTGATTGTGTGTGCTAACTAGCTCTTACTAGCTTTCATCCATTCTTGACAAAGTTAGCATTTTTAGACAAAGTAGTTCCTATAATCTTTTTCATGGCTTAATCCAGTGATTTGAGATTTAATCCACCCTCTTGCGCAGGATGATGTAGATGACACCAGTGAGCAGGGTTAGCAGCCAGCTGAACCAGGCCATGATGTAAGACCAGCCGTACCAGCCGTCCTTCTCGTCTCTGTGGAAGTGGTCCGTGTAGACTGACAGAGCTACCATGATGCAGAAGCCTGGACAGGAGAGGAAAATTCTTAATAGAGAGAATTAAATGGGAAGGCTGACTGTGGGGTGGGTGGAAGAGCAGGGCTGAACCAAATGGGCCAAAACTGCATGGATATAAGCAGCAATGGATCTATATGATTGTATTTACATGTAAGTCGGTAGATCAGTAGATCATTTCTTTCACTCAGTTGAAACCTATTATAAGGGAAAGGCCTAACAAACTAAAACAATGATATAGGACCACCAAGTCTCCTTTGTATTGTTGACCATCAACACTTTCTACTGGCACAAGGATGAGCATGTGTGAATATAATAAATGTCAGGTAAAAAGCTTTATGTTTTATGTATTATTGCCCTTAAAATCATGCCAGAAGGAGAATGTTTAGAAGGGAATTGTAGTTTTCCTGAGTTGTTTTAAGAAATTAAAAAGCGTTTAAAATTGTTTCGATACCCACATGAGATGAGCTGCAGGACACCTGACATGGTGAACCTCTGTCCTTTCCCCAGTGTAAAGAGTTGGAATATGAACATACACAAAGAGAAGACTGCAAAAAGGCAGGCCAACACTGCAAAGGCCTGCACTGCCTGCAGGTAATCTGTTGGATGAAATAAGAGATTGTATTTAATGTAAGCTTGTTAGCCCATATTTGCATAGTAATAAACTTCTTTAAGAGTATAATATATAATTGAGAAGCATGATAAAGTTATATACTTCAGTTACCTTTTCGATAAGATGTGGGAATGTCCATGTACACCCACACATCATCATTATTCTCCATCACCCACCTCCCCCACAGGTCTGTATAGAGGGTTTTCGTAAACCACCAGGCCTAGAAACAGTGCATATATATTCAATTCTGCACTCTCCGGTAATAAAGACTTCAGGCTTGATCACTTCATTTGTTTATCATCACCATCCAAATGGCACAGGAGAGGCTCTTTACTTTCAATGTAAGTCAATGAAACTAGATTTTTTTCCCAGGGTATTTTTAGCATTTCTATTGGTCCATTCATCCTTAAATCCTTTTGCTGTCCAAAGACAATACAGATCATTTATGCAGGAAAAGTACCATCCAGTTATAAATGCATCTTACAAAGGGTATGGATTTCTCCAGTGTTTTAAACCTGAGATGTAACCAAATTCATTCAGAGTGGTTTGGTGTGAAATGGTGCATAGAGAGAAATTGACCAGATTTTTTTACAGTGGTGATGACAGGTTATTTATTATCCATAGCACATGTCTACATGTCTGAGGTGCTATATGTAATGTATATGTTGGTAAGTCGTACATCTGAAAGAATTTTTTTGCACACTTCTTTGCTGTACAGCCTACATACAGGCACCACCATTTAAAAAAAATACATTTTAGACCGAACCTTTGCTGCACACTACTTCTGTAAACATAAGCAGCAGAACCATATCTTGTAATAACTATCTATGCGGTTGCTTTTAGAGTAAAGTGCCTGCCTGTTTTTGTTAGCCAGTCTCTGGCTGGAGCTGTCCCCGGACACGTCCCTGTTTTTAACTGAATTATAACTCAATTAAGAGGGACCAAAGCAAAGCAGATGGGCAGACACCTCACAGTGTGTTTGAGTGGGTTTCCTCCAGTTACTCTGGTCTCCTCCCACAGTCCAAACACATGCATATTAGATTGATCACTTACTCTAAATTGGCTATAAGTGTGTGCATGAGTGAATGTTGGCCATGCAAGATTGTCGAGCTGTCCATGGTGTCCACTGCCTTCGCCCAATGATGCTGGGATTGGCCAAAACTGGGGAGTGGGGGGTACAAGCCATGAATTGTACTACCTGGTGAACTACATGTGCCACTTTTTTAGCCTTCCATATATGATATATGGTATATGGTGACAGCTGATGCCTCTGTCTCTCCAGAACTAGTGCTAGCCCAGGGATGTGTTTAGGGTCTGGCTATTGTGCTACAGCTACAGGTCTCTTTTTACTGCCAGAACATTTAATATGAATATAAATTATGGGCTGGTACAACCACCGACTCATTTGTGGTAAACATATCTCACACTTAGGCGTGGCACAGTGGTGTAATGGTTAGCACTGTGGACTCAAAGCAAGGTGATCCGGGTTGGATTAACGGTCCAGGCCGTTCTTTGTGGAGTGTGCAAGTTCTCCCCATGCTTGAGTGGGTTTACTCCGATTTTCTCCCACAGTCCAAACACATGCATGATAGGTTGCATGATAGATTGGTCACTCTAAATTGGCCATAAGTGTGTGCATGAGTGAATGTTGGCCATGCGATGGACTGGCGAACTGTCCTATTGTCTATTGCCTTCGCCCAATGATGCTGGGATTGGCTCCAGCTCCCCTCATGACCCTGACTAGCTGGATAAAGCGGAAGATGATGGATGGATGGATATCTTGTACCCTAAACTGCTGAACTTAGTGACTAGCAACACAGCTTGTCCCTGGTTTAACTTCAGAAATCTGGTCACCTTATTTTAGAGGCCTTAGACACTTTCCATGTCTGGTTCTGATCTCTACCATTGAGAGCGATCCTGACTTGGTACGTTTCACATCAAACCACTCTGAAGTAAGCATCTTAACCATTTGATGAAAGAGAGCTTCTGATCTGCGGAATTCCACTGCAACCAGCTGCAAGTGACAAGAGAAGCACAAATAAGAGAGCTAGCACTTACATCGTCAATAGTGGCCCAGAAAAGGAAGAAGATAGTGGTGAGATGAAGGAAGCAAATTCCGGTCAAAGCCTTCAACATACTCTTTAAGAGGTGGAAGTGAAGACAAGGCGGAATTCTAACCTATTAAAGAAAGAAAGGACAAAAAAGACAGGACTGAGCAGCTAACCGTGATGAAGGAAACTGCAGGCCTCATTAAAAAAAAAGTACCACCTCAGTAAATCCACAGAAGTGCTTGTTCTGCACATTATGGTCAGCTGGGCAGGCCAGCGCTCTTGATGGACTGACGGACGCACAGACGTATTTTCCAACACCACAGTCTCTTTGTCTTTTTGCCTTACAGCAGCGTCAGATGTGCTAGAGCTAAAACAGTTTTAACCTCCATGTCAGCTGCCAACACATGCATATTTTATGCCTAATGGAAGCTGGGTTCCAGAATAATGTGAACAAGCCTGAGCAGGAGGACAAAGCCATCTCAGCTGCTTCAGGCTGAACATCAGTGTCTACATCATTCACATATACATACATTCCCAGTCAGACATTCCAATCAGGTAACCATACTTTGGGCTCTGCAGCTGCGGAGATGATGAGCATAGCAGCGCGCGCAGCGTCATTGGCAGCTCCTCTGCTCTACCGCATGCAGATTTTCAGAGAACAGTATTTCTGCACTGTCATCCGGCCCGATTCCAGCTCGCACGGCTCCAACAGTTTAACAGCCGATCAACAACTTTAACACATCCTTCGCAGCAGCCACAGCCTCGCCCGGATCAGGGAGGGATAGTAACGCGACAGACATAAAAAAAACGTTACCTGTGAGGTGTACTGCCCTTGTTTTCCTCTTTTTTTCTCTTATTTTTCTGAGATTTTGTTGATCCACACCTAGACAGAGTCTCCCATCTCCCCGCTTTCTCTTCGCTCGCCTCCTCCGCCCCCCCTCCCGCACCGGTTTTGCTGCAATGAAAACCCCACCCATCCCATCCCAAGGACTTACTTCTCCTAAGCTCTGGCATGTCCCATGACCACACTGGCAACTTCAGCTGCAGCGCTGTCTCTCCACGCAGGCAGTCCGGGAAATAAAGTTGTTGTTTTATTTGTTTTTTATTTTCCTCTGGATTTAATGCACCACTGGTCATCTGAAGGAGCCGGATCTCTCCTGGCAGCAAGAAGTCTAATCGATATATACATGTATGTCCGCGTGTTAGGTTCCAAGAAGCATCCTCTCTTCGCGTTGGCGTAACTTCTGTCCTACGCGTCCTTCTATCATCATCTCGATCTGTTAGTGTTCGTGTAGCAGCAGTACAGATGCAGCCGTAGCCGTCATTAGTTCATCAGTCTTCAGGATCTGCTCGGCTTCATCAGTTCACTCAGTGCGCTACATCTAAAAAGTCTACGTTCCAGCGTGCTCGGCGGGCGTGGCTAAAGATATAAACACGCCCATCGCGTTCTTAAATGGAACACTGGGCGTGGCTACACGCGTAACCCCGCCCGTTGTGTTGATATAAGTAAGCAACTGACAAGCCTCGTGTCTGCATACACAGATCAGCCACAACAATGAAACCACCAGCCCCTACACCTGTCTTTACACGTACAGTCTATTTGATCAGCTCCAGTTAGTACTACAATTACAGACTGTAGTCCATCTGTTTCTCTGTATGCTTTGTTGACGCCCTTTTACCCTGTTCATCAGTGCTCAAGAGCCCCAGAGGACCAACCCCAGAGCAGTAGAGTATGTGTTGCGCTGGTAAGAGTGGATCAGACAGCAGTGCTGCTGGAGTTTGGTTCACTGTAGAGTCTATAATGCATATAAACTGATTTTTTTTATTATCACAAACCACCAGTTGACCTCAATGCATGTTCAGAGTTGTGTGCTGTATGTACAATGCAAATACAGTTACGTTGTTTTGTTTTGTTTTGGTGCCCACAACGTTGTCAGCACTTTGTCACAACCTCCTAGAGTCCTCCATACTGTAGGGATTTCATTTGTTAAAATAGTTGTGCATGCTTTACCTACAGTTTTCTGGTTCTCATGTTACTTTGGGGAAAATAGGGAAAATATGCCTGCTAGTATATATCTTGGGGGGTGGAGGAGAAAGAAACGGGATAGAGAGAGTGAGCCAGAGAGTTGTGAGGCCGAAGGCAGCTTAGGGCTATAGCCATATTATTTTTTTGTTATTTAGGCGTGAGCTATGGTCTTACAGTAGCTCAATGAAAACCCATCTCTTATTCCAAGTCTTGTTTATTTGAGTCAGCCTGCCACAGTACGTTCCATTATATCTGCATGGAATTTTTGCCAAAAGGTAGAAATAGTAAAAATAAAATGTTATTTAGTGTGACATTGTGACAATGTTATTCAAACAACAATAAATGCACCACTTTTTGACAACATTTTAGCAACATTGTAAGAAACATTGTATGTTTGCTGGGTATTACTAATGATAGTAAAATAGACATAATTCTGAAAACATGTTTTACAAAAGCCTGCATGTACCTCTCCATCATGGATGTTTTTTAAAATATGTTTTAGACCAAATCCCAGCCTCACAACTTTAGTACAACAGTATCTCGGACATCAGGTTGTGCATTCCTAACCATACAGGAACGTTTTGTGAAGGAAAAGCTTTTCAAAGCTTTAAACTCTAGTAAGCAACTCCCTCTCTCTCTGTCTTGTTCTCAAATGGAGAAGTCTAACTTCATTTGTATCCATTTATTCATGCGCAAATTTGGAAAAGTCGGTGGAGTTCCCCTTTAAGTAAAGGGCTCCTCTTTTAAGGGAAGCGCTGATTCGGGGAGGAGCTAATATTTAGACGTACAGAAGGGCAGCAGACTGATTGGTTCACACGAGTGACAGTTAATAGCGTCGCGTCCAATCACAGCGGGCTAAATGGGTCCGTTTACTTTGCAGGATCACTGAGACCGGAGCGACACCTGGCGCCCAAAGTACGTAAATTCCACTGATTTTCCCTTCGATCCGATATCAATACCGAGGATAAAATCCCGATACGAATCTAATAACAAATAAACATAGTCAGAGAAAAGGAGTCCTTTCTCCTCAGATTTTGTCTTTGCCCCCCAATCCCAATGCAAGCAACGGCTATTATCTCTAAACCAATCACAGAAAGGCATTTTGTTGTGCAGCGTGAAGATATTTCCTTGCTTATTTCTGATTGGCTTATATTATAATTTCCAAATAATATTAGTATTCTCACTTATTTCTATCTCCACTTCTTATATTATAAAAGTATTATAGTTTCAGCCTGTGTCTATTTACTTTTGTCAGCTTTGATTTAAAGTTGTATTAAAGCTTTTCACGAAACAGAGTTGCTCTGTCAGTGTAATGCTAAATTAATTAAGGGAGATTATTGAAATGAATCACAAGTAGATCATCTTTATTAATTTACATAAGCAAAGTGTACTATTTAATCATTAGGTTAAGTATAAGTTAAAAGGTACATGCAACATTTTTATTTATTTATCTTATATATTAATAAAATATGAATATTTAAAAATATGACTATATTAACATGCCCACGCTTTAGGTTTTACTGCCCCCTCAAGCAAAGCAGTCCAGAGCCGGGGCTGGCCAGAATCGATTCTGAAAAGTAAACGCCAGGCTCGCAAGTATCTATATTTATGTATCGATCCGCTCTTAGCTAATGTCCGCTAACTCGACACGAATGGGCTTTAATTGACGCATATGTGGTCGATTTTTTTACGAATACAGGTGACGTAATTGCGGCGCCGCTCTTGCTTTAATTGATTTGCCAAAAGAAGCGCGAGCTCTAGCGTGCACGTGAGCAGAGACAACAAACTAGGCGATGTCTTTCCAACTGAAAGCAAAAGCACTGGCGATTTTAATACTATCAGCCACACTGTCTCCCAGTTTGAGAGCCTTCGGCTCGACTACGGATGGAAAGCGGAGCGAGGAAGAATCTGAAGAGGTGAATTTGGAGAGCCAAAGTGGATCCAGAGGAGAAGGAACCGTTTATCTGAAGATACGTGGTGTGGCGGAGCCCCGGGGGTCAGGAAGGCTGTGGCACAGACGAAGACCGCAGACAAACACCAGCAGTTCAGCTACCGAGAAAACTCACACCGACAGTCTCCAACTTTCACTCCTACAGGCGAAGGAGTTCAGCTTAGAGACTCAACAGCCCGGCCTCACATCCGCACAGACCACCAGCCCACCGGGTCAGTCGCCGAACATCCTCGACGCAGTAAGACCGCAACAAGGAGTTTTAGATTTAGAAAGTGGATTTCAGTCCGATTTTCCAGGTATGATCCCTTTATATACTAACTACTCGATTTCTGAAGAGAATGATTAATGAAAGGGCTGTTAATAAGTCGATTAATCACTAGGCCTAGTGCTCCTGGTCGAATAATATTTGCCATTTGGCTAATAAGATTTATTTATTTATGTGTCTATGTTTGCAAAGGGTCTATAGCTCTAACCTGATGTTGATAAATGTAATATTAGAAGTCTGAGTCGTTCATGTTACTGAACGAGGTAAAATTAATCGAGTGCCTACAGAAAGACAGCTTCTTATTCGAATTCCCTCTTCCACCTTAAATGTTGCAGCAGTTGCACTATCACTGTTACACTGTCATTGTTGTAGAGTTTAAGGTGGAACGGGGAACTCGAATAAGAAGCTAAATACGTTTTTCTCACGCGCAATAACGGCTCCAATATTTTACCAGTGGTGGAAACAGGCCTCAATAGACCTTCGATTAAAATTCGATTAATTTCACCTCGTTCAGTAAACATGAACGATTCAGACTTCTAATAATACATTTAATATTAGGAACAGTTGTTCTTTTCCAGCAAAACTAATGGCGAGTCTTGAGTTTAACTGTAACCCAAAATCTGTATTACGTTGTGGCAGCTCATAATGATGTTACGCCATAAATGTAAGTTATGAAGTCTTAAAAGATTTTCATCATTATGAATGCATGCTTTTCTCCAGAGCTTCAATCACATCAGACCATAAGCGTTTGCTAAGATCCTTAGTTTGGGAACAGTGTTCTAAAAGGCTGTTCTGAACTGATGCAGACCCTGATCTATGGTGTGTAACCCAGTTCTTCATGTGTAGGAACTGAGGGGCATAAAAAACTTGATGGCCCTTCCTCCTTCATCACTCAAGAATGGTTAGAAATGAGACCTTTGGTGCATTGTTCTGGAGATGCTCTGACTCTAACGGCTACAGGAAGGGGCTACACTCACTTTCTTGTGGACAGAGGTTGGCCTATTGCTTGCACCCACGTTAACACCACATCTTAGTGTATATTTTATGTTGTGTAACGGCCGAAACACCTTTAAGTTGCTTTGTTACTACGTGACGATCAGCCAACTGTTTTTGCAGTGGATGCAGCCCCTGTGTCTCTGCTTCATCTGCCCACGAACTGTAGCGACTCTTTGAAGACCACATGGAGACACATGGTCCTAACTGCTCCATTTGATGGGTGTTATGTCTCGCGACAGGTAACCATTGGCATTGTATGTCTTGCACAAATCTGTGTTTTAAAAATAAGTAAATAACAAAAAATAACAGTGGATTGTTTATCCTGGTTTATAAAAAATATATTAAGCTTCTAAGTCTGTTTAAACTATTTTCCTCATATACCATGTGGTCAGCTGATGAGTTGTTGAGGCACTTGATTTGCTATATAAGGGAAAATGTAGGTTCAGTGTTAATATGGGGTCCAGTTTAATGAAATAATCGCTATCTTTTATTACATGCATTTGATCTGAACTGTTTTCTCTCTTCCATCAGAATGGAAGTTATGTTCTACCACTGCTGTGGTGGGGAAGTCCTGTAAAGATTTCCTGCCCCATGAACTCTGCTTCAGCCCAGGGCACTCCTTCTGGCTTCTGCTCTGACTTCGGCGTGGCTATAAAGATGGAAGGGGCAGAGGGAGCTGTGGAGAGCTATAAGGTCCAAGGTCAGTCTGTATTGGCATACATTTATCTCCGTTTAACTGTTTAGAGCAGGGGTCTTTAATTAGAGTTCAGTATGGTCCAGTTAGAGGAGATTTACTCAGGCCAAGGTCCGGACCCTCATCATTTCTAACGTGTGTTATGATTTAGTGCCATATCCTGTTTACTGAAGTAGCCTAGTATCAGTATCTTATACCATCAGCTACTGAAAGACAAACACATTACAAATACAGTTCAGTATATTTCAGTATATTTACTGTTTAAATACTGAACTGAATGAATTATTTATAAAATCTTAGTGCTTATTTATATCAAAATTAAATAAAACATGCGTCTTCTTGTTAACTAAGTTTCACTAATTGACGTTGGTTTTACAGGGTGGTATTAACTCTATTCCTGGTTAAACAGTCAGTATTCACTGTTGACTTGTTTTTTAGAGCACTTTATTCTTTCTCTGACTCGCTTTATTCTCCGACTGCTGCTTCTCGCTTCGTATCTCACCTGTGTGTGGGTCACACTCCAGTATATGCACAGATCTGATTGGCTGAGAAGCGCCTTTGATGATTTTTTTTTTAGCAAACGTGATTGGTCTGTGAGGTTACTGTGCAGCAAAGGGCGTATATCGTAAAGACGTTAAACGTTCTGCACTTATAATATACACTGTCAGAACTAAATGGTTTTCAATATGTTATCAGTTTGGGTCCGCATTGGACAACGTCTGGGTCTGGACCTGTTAGTGACCTCTGGTTTAGAGTTGCTTTGACCTTTAGAATCTTTAAAACATGCTCTGTACTATTTCTTCTCAGTTAATCCTGAAGCTTAGACATTCAGTTCTGGTCTGATTAATGATGCAGTAAAGTTACAGGGACTTCTGTTTTGGGGTTTTAGTTTTGGCTTTAGTAACCAGATTTAAGACTACTTTGACTGTAAATTCAGCACTTTTTATATTTGCTTAGCTGTAGTTTAACCACTAAAACTACTTTCTCACATGTCGTTTAAGGGTCACTGAGCAGTTTTAATATTTAGCTTTTTGAAGTTTGTTCTGTAAAGGAAGATACCATGTTTGTTCTACTTTTCTTTAGTGAATGGCAAGTGGCTTCCTCTCGTGTCTGACACGTGTGCATATCGCATGGACTCACCCGCTAAAGATTTAGTGCTGTTTATTCCTTTCCCAGCCCCATGCGCTAGGGTGAGTTTGCCTTCGAAATATCTCCATACACACTTTTTATGGAATAAGTGGGTTCTTGAGGGTTCTTGGGCAGGTGGAAGTCATTTATAACGATTACCATTTTAAAGTTACATGTGTTGTGCATGCTCTAGAACAGAAAGGTGGATTGATGGATATGTCTCCGAGTTTGGACACATTATAGCTGTATTTTTGATGTTTAATGTAATTAATTGCTTCTAAATTGGAGCAGGTGCTCTTTGTACCTCAGGATTGAAGATTAATCATGTACACCAGTCAGCCATAACATTAAAACCATCTCCTTGTGTTTACTATTATTGCCCATGCTATCAGCTCCACTTACCCTATAGGAGAGCTTTGTAGCTCTGCATTTTTCCAGACAGTAGTCCATCTGCTTTTCTGTTCCTCAGTGGTCAGGACCACCGCGGAGCAGGTATAGGTTGCTGGGTAGATCATTCTCAACGCTGCAGTGTCACTGATGTGGTGGCGGTGTTGGTTTGTGTTGCACTGGTACAAGTAGAGCAGAAACAGCAGTGTTGGTATCAGTGCTGGACCAAGAATAGTCCACCAACCAAAACCATCCAGCTGACAGCGTAGACAGCATCCTGTGACCACTGATCAAAGAAAGACTAGAGGATGACAAGCACAATATGTGCAGCAAGAAATGAGCTGTCATTATATCTACAAGGAAACCCAATATGGTAGGAGTGTCTAATGGAGTGGACATTAAGTAGACACAGTGTTTAAAACTCAAACTCACACCAGCACAGCACACACTAACTCATGTCATTGTCACTGCAGTGCAGAGAATGACCCACCCACCCAAATAAAGGCTGCTCTGGGGTGCTCCTGATTATTGAATAACAGGCTGGAAGGGTGTTCATATATACAGATGGACTACAGTCTGTAATTGTAGAACTTCAAAGTGCACCTGTATTGTAAGTGAAACTGGAAAAATGAACAATGAGTAGATACAGGGAAGTGGCTGAAGATAAATACAGCTAGCATTAAAAGTAGGACCTGAGATCCTGATCCAGGCTCTCTTACTTATCAGTGTTTTTCATTCTGTTTTTTTACTTTTAGGATGGCGGAGGCACCCTGAACGTCCTCTTGAATGGAAGAGAGTTTGCTCTGACTTGTCAGCCTCCCCTCCATTTTCATCCTTTTCCATCGAGTCAGAAAGACACATATTTGGCTGCGGTTGCTCCAGGTTCCTCAGCCAGCCCACCTCTATTAAAACGAGAGTTAACTGGACCACACATGGCACCTTATCAGCCTTATCCAGGACCCTATATACCACACCTTCCTCCGGGGTTTGACCCAGTGAAATACCCTAACACACATCTGCTGGCTCCAGACTTTCCTTTTGAAATGCCCATCATGCAACACCCTTATGGCTATACTAACCCAATGTTGCCATTTCCACAAGAGGCACCACCTGTTGGTGCCCCAGGGACCCCCATGTATCAGTACCCTTCTATGCCATTTTATTATACACCCGAAATGATTGGAGCTGCAGCTAATTCACCAAAATTCACTATTCCACCTTTTCCATCTTCTCTTGGACATCAACACCCACTGTTGCCCATTATGTACAATCATTATAACCACATTCCTTACTCTGTACATTTCTACCCAAAACCTCCTTCCCATCCTCCCATCCAATCAGAGCCAGCGCTGCCAAGTCCAGCCCCAACGAAGAAATTCACTCTTGGTCCAATTTCAGTACCAAAACACACTACAAAGCATCCAGTCGTTCCTATAACTCAAGAACATCGTGTTCCAGTGCTCCCAACTGCCTCTTCCAAGATGTCACCATCCCTAAACTGCATGGGGGACCATTTGGTAGCAACCCTGCCATCTGCAAAAATGAACTCCATTAAAGTCAAAGGTAAAACATAGAGTATATCAGTGTTGTAGCGTACCAGGTGCTCCTGCAGGCTCTTAAGTTTGTTCTTTTGCTAAAATAAGAAACTCCAGACACTCTCAGGTGGATGCTGATGCAGGAAGGTGTCAGGTTTCTGTACGATGCAGCCAACTTTGACATATTCGGAACATCCCCAGTCTTGCTTATAGAGTCATCATGCATCCCAACAGACCACGTTC